>JBCAUA010561181.1:0-16493 GCA_038406235.1 Peronia verruculata
AGTCACTGAAAAAATGCGGGTTTTCGATCTTCGTGTTCTGTCATCCCCCGATGCAGAACCCGCGAGTCGATCCCGACTGCTCCATAAGCAGACGCCATACCGATTGAGCCACTGGGTCCCCCATGAACAGTGCATCGCCCGGGGTCCACCTATCATCTACCTTCGCGGACCGTGATGATGCCCTAACGTTCAGTCTCATACACTTCTAGTCTGTGGTATTTATGAGCCACTGTGTCATTTGTATTCTGTCTCTAGATTTGTCAGTCTACATTACAGTGATCTTCAAAGCATAGCAGTATAGTTTAATTATTCGGAGTGTCTATCTGGACCTGGGGTTGGAGTAGCCTCCCCTCCCGACAGGTTACATAACTAATTGGATAGAATAACTTTTTTACGTAAGAACAGAGAGAAAGAGGCTCGTCAATAGGCCCAGATAGACCCTAGGGTCTAGCTGCACCAGTAGGCTCAAATAGCCGGCGCCTTAATTATTTTGCTTGAAATAATTTTGATTTTCCTGTCGGACATTTTTTTTTTTAGATTATTTTATGTTTAGATTGAATACATTCAGAAAATAGGCCCTCTCAACACTACAAGCTTTCTGGGTGTTCTTTTGAAGCAAAGAGACACGCCCTCACGACATGTGTAAATGTGATCAATTTCGTCGTTTATTGTTTAAATATTATACTATTTTCTTGAACTTTATGTCAAAAGATATTATGATTTTGACAAAAAAAAGCAGAAAAAAAAAACGGGCTTTGCATGCAAACACGATAACTTACGACTTTGAGACAAAAAAAAAAAGCTTATGATTTTTTTTTTCTAAGAAATACAAGGTTGCGCACAAAATTTCACCAAAAATAATGGTCTACAAGTTATCAGACTTTTCGCCGCAAATTCTACAATTTCAAATTTACAAAGATTTCTGCGTGAAGATTTATGACAGATGCCAAATGACAAAAGATCTGCGGTATGTGATGATGGCATGGGTCATCAGAAGAAAATGACCAAAAAAAAAATGATCCATAGCAAATTAAGATTATAAAAATAGAATTTCGTCCCATACAGAAAACTGACTGCAACAGTGACAAAAAAAAAAAAAAAAAGCTCAGAAGGGAACTGATAAAGGGGGGAAAAATGGGACTGATATAAGAAAAAATGTGCCCCTTCCTTTATTGCCCTGATAATCAGAAGTAATTAGCCACATTTTCCTCCCATGAAGACAAACACAAAAGATATCCACTTACAGACAGATACATTTAGAGTGTTGACACAAATACAAGCTTGACACATGCAACAGCACCAGACACACATATATTCAACAAATGCTCTCTGACCTTTAAAGACTGACAAAAAGCTGCTAGGACCAGACATATTTTTACTCAAAGTGTCTTCAGATAAAAACATTTTCTCAGTAAATATTTTAAATATTTACAACATATATATATATATATATATATATATATACATATAGGCCTCTATATATGAGCTTCTACATCCAAGAAAAGTTACCTATTTCGTCTCTTGATTACTGCAAAATATATTTTGCAAAGACTGAAAATGACCAAAAATCGATTGTGTTTTACTTCAGTGGAGACAGAAATGGTCATGGAAATAGAGTTAAGTTATTCGCATGTGTCATGCAAAACCAGGATCCCCATACTCAACTACTAAGATGATGTTTAAATTAAATTAAGAAGAAAAAACAAAAACACACAAGAAAACAACAGTTTCACAGTGTAAAAAAACCTGCAAAGTTCCTGCATGGTCATGAACAAAAGCATAAGGCCAGACAACATCTATTGCTGATATAGATGCATTTTAGAGGTAAGCAAAGCATCATGATCTTAAAAAAAAAAAATGTCTGACCCTTCAGAATCAACTATGACACTTATGAATGCTTTATTTTTCATATGTAATAACACTGAGCTTCATGATGGTCAGACAAGTATTTAAAACAGAGTGGAGTGTTGCAGTTTTGCTTGATGTTTAAGTTCAAAAGTATTTTGTTTATGAAGCTTCTGTTCCTCAAACAAGTTAATGTGTTTCACAACACACACAAGCCTAGTCAATGAAAAGGCTATTTGAGACAATCTCTTCAGGGTTAGAGAGCGCAGACACAAATGATCATGCGTACCATCAAGTCGTGTAGCCGTGCTTCCGACTCCTGATGCTTTGACATGATGTCATGACGCTTGTTCTGTGCTTCTAGACTGTTGATAAAAGCTATCTCGTTGGCCTGGCCATGGAGGGAAACAAGGAGTTGCACATTATCATTGATGAAGCAACACTGAGTGAGAAGCAAGGGTGTAACAAGTGGGTACATTTCACATTGAACAAACATAGCTGACGGGACTCGTCTGACAACAACAGGAGCCATACATGAGAACATGGCAAACTTAAAGCACATCATGCACTTCCATCACCCATCTCACAAAGGGACTTATCATAACACTTGTATGAGTAATCACTAACAGTTTGAGAAATATTTGAAATATGCTCATGGCCAGTTGAAATGAGATGTAAGCTGCTGGGCTAGAACTGAGAAATCAGGCTTTGAATGTGATGAGGGGGGTCAGACATCAAACTCTGAACATGATAGCATCCGTCCTACCCTCAATTTATAATATTTCCTCATTAAAATCGGATTCTAATGGGAGGTAAGAATGTAGATGTATGTGTTAGACCACTGATTTAACCTCGATTTTCTCAGAGTTTTGGCCATTGCTGGGGGGTCCCAGCTTGTCTCTTTAAACTGCAATATCTCTGGTTAGAATAAAGTTAGCTCAAAACTTTTTTCACCATCTGAAAGGGTATGAAATAAGCTTTCACATGATACCAAAAATCCCATAAGGTGAAAACTCAACATATGTCTCAGTTTGACTGGCTGCGAGACATATGAAAAGGCCTAATAACAACACATTAGTTTGTGAGGATGAGACAGAGCTATCAAAACACCACTTATTGAGTCTTTCTTTGTGCATATTGAAGATGGTCCTGGGCAAAAAGATGATCTGAAATTTTAGATAGATCTAAGCCTCTTATGAGATAGGTGACTGCTTACAAACTTTAACCTATGACCCTGTTAGATGTAATGTTTGTAAAGTTTGGATGTAATGTTTGTAAAGTTCACAGACAGCACTAGCAGCAACAGTAGCTGTAGGACATGCACATTTTTTCTTATCATTTCCACCCCAAGAAGCAACAGCATAGGTGCACTTTGGCAATGCCAGCAGAAATAAAAATTTTTTTTTTATCCTACTGAGGTACTACCAACTAAACCGATGAAAAGATATATACATGAAGGTCTTAAATAAAAACAAAAATAAAACAAAACATGGAAAGAACAATACAATATGCAAAATTGAAGAACTGAGTTGACATTCCATTCCAATTTCAAGATTACTTCTAAAATAATTAAACTGAGGTAAATTTTTAATTTAACGGATATTTGTCACTACTTATCCATGCATTGTGTACTTTTAAAAAACTCACGCAAAACCATTATATATCATTTCAATCACTAAGAGTAAATAGAGAAAAAAAAAAAAAAATTAAATTTAAAAAAAAAACACACATAAAAATAAATATCTTAAGGCACTACCAATAAAAATGCTACATCTACCAAAAAATATCTTTACCAATAAAAAACATAAAAATCTACATAAAAAGAAAAAAAGAAAAAAAAAAAGAATTATTTGGCAACAAGGGTTAATAAAGACAGAGTGAATGAAAAAATATGAATGTTATGAGAAGGAATATTCTTAGCTCATCTTGACTAACTTTCCCATGTTTTTCCGTCCATCTCACTTTCATAAATGATGCGTTTTTCTTATATGATATGCAAGTCTACGCCATTGTTTTGAAGCAGTGTTTGCCTACCTTAGCTTCCTCCTCATGGGCCTTTCGTGCTTTGAGTCTGAGTTGCAACTGCCTCTTCTCTTCCGCCCTCTGTAATTTGTGCTCTAATAATGTTTTACTTTGCCTCATGAGTTCTTCCTTGTATGCTCTCACCTCTTCAACCTGCATTTTCAACCAGTGAGCAAAGCAAGAAAGAAAGGCTAAAATTTACAAGCAACTACTGAACAAATAAAAAAGAGAAAAACAAAATGCAAATAGAACTTTTGTTCACTTTAAACTATCTGAAGAAAAAGCTGCAGGCATTCTAGTTATGCATCATAAATATAAATACTAATGATAAAAAAAAGAGCTAAAACTAAACTAAAAAGCCAAAATGTAATAGAGGAAAAAAAATTAATACTGATGATGCTTTCTAGTGGCAAACAGTTTGATAAGGTTTATCTGACAGTAAAAATCTTTCTCAGGCTGAAGCACAGCATAACTTTTTGCGATGCTTCAATAAAATATCACTGTGCTTGAAATAAGTCTCAAGAAACATCAACACATAAATATGCTAGCAAATGGCAGAAAAATTTAATGAATTAAAACAAATCCCACCAATCTGGAAACAGATGCCATTTTCTTTCCTTTCATACAATGGCAGTCAATATCTTTTATGGGTAAAATGACAAATTATATAACAAACCTTCTTAGATAAATCTCTCAGACGTTCTGCTTTCTCTTGCATGAGTTTTTCCCTGAGTTCTTGAGCTTTAGCCTGCTTCTCTTCATGCCGTCTTCTGGACTCAGTAGGAGACCTGAAATTTAAAAAAAAAAAAAAAAAAGAAATATGGTCTTCCATCTTTCATCTACAGCACCACTACGTGACTTTAGGACCATTTCTCTTTCTTCTAGTGAACACAAATATTTTGAAAACATAAGAGGATCATTCTTCATATTGTCCATTCTGAAATAGAAATATGACAAAAGAAAATGCATTGCTCTCTAAATCCCTTGCCTCAGTTACAGAGCACTGAAATAGGTCATCACACTTCTAGAATCTCCTCTCATCCACTTCTAAGTAATCATTTGCTTGTTACGAATTCTAACTAGCATCACAATATTATACGGAAATATCGAAGTGTCTTTGTAAATAGTTGTTGATTGTTGGAGACAAAAGAGTTGCGTACAGTATGATTATAGGTTTAGTTGAACAATTCCTCCCCCAACATATGCCCAAAAGCTGACAATGATAAATTACTGTCAGTGGCAAATAAAATGTTATAGGCCTATTCCTACCTCTTTCTAGATGGAGAAGATAACTTTTCATGCATGTGCACTCCGTGGCCTGGGGTTCTGGCTTCCTCAGCATCCACTAATTCATCCCATGACTTCATTCCACTCTTCTTCATCTCAGCTAAAAAAGCAAAAAAAAAAAAAAAAGCAAAAGGACTACAATTTGAAATGAATGTAACAACAGAAATTCTATTGACCAAAAAAACAAAAAAAGATTTTGGATTCTTTTTTTCAACAGATATGTGTCAATGGTCCATAAGCTATTTTATGTCTGTTAGCTAATTCCGTCAAAGTTAAAGAATGACCTCATGTTTCGTGAGATTACGCTTATTTAACACTATGACATTTTCAGCATAAGAATTTAACAACATATGTTACATATACAACAGATTACTATAACCATTAAAAAAGTTTCAATTTGATTTTGCATGTGGTCAGAAAGAGACAGACCTTCATGTAAAGCAACCAAAGAATCCCAATCTGTTATCACAGCTTGTGATGACTCAAGGGAGCTGTTTGTGTTCTGGAAGAGAAAAACAAATCAAACAGGTCCAAAAATTTATCTCATACATTACTAAATAATTTCGTGGCAACTGACCGTAAGCTAATAAGCAAGGGTGGTTTAGGCATAATCTTCCTGATTATACTGATCAGTGCTTGTTTTCATTGCACAAAGCCACTGCCATAAGGTTTAAAGTATGAGCACTCTAATGAGAGGAAAGAGAATTTGAAGAGGACAGGTAGTTTTGGTAGTTTTTTCTTTTATGAGTTAAGCATTTTGAGACATTTTCCTGTAGTAAGCCATGATTCTAATGAACAACAGTATGAAACTATAAACCTGTGACAATGATCTCCATCAAATGTGTCTCCTGATATACTGATAGACATAACTTGCTGCATTCAATATTCAATTTTTCTTTTTAAAATGGATATACTTTTATCATGTTATCATGCTGAATTTCAATGTATCTTGTGCATTTATAAAAAGGCAAAGTTTTGCCTACACATTATGAGTACAAAAACAAAAAAAGAAAAGAAAAGGTGGAAAGAGAATTCCATATACCTTATGGATCGGTTTTACATTTTCAAATTAGTTAATGTAACCATCCTTTCTACTGAAAGATATTCATATTTATAAACTACTCATACCCCTAGATCACTTGCACTTTCCAAATCCTCCTCCACCTGACTGCTCTGCTCTCTTGCCAACTCTTTCAGCCAATTCTCCTCTTCTTGCACTGCATAGGCTAAGGCAGATTCTTGGGCTTTCTCTAACTGACTGCTCAGCTGAAATTCTTCATCAAGGACCAGATCTAAATCCTACAAAGCGACATGGAAGACATATCACGTTTGGGTAGAATATAACAAAAGCTTCTATATCATTGCAAATGTTTACATTCTATATCTTCTGGCAGAACTCCATTAGATTTCCATTGAGAATTTTTCATGCCTTATGTAGACTGAATGGCTAGAATTTAAAAACAAGTAAAGATATTCTGACAGCTACAGATTAGGTAAGGAAGTGATTTGAATATGAAATACAAATAAATGATATCTGATTGCAAAGAATCAAATCTTTCAATAACAATGTACTTATATCTAGATGAAAGTAAACAAACTGAATGAACCTACATTTTCCAGATCTATGTCCAAGGTGTCTTTCACAGCTTTGTCAGGAGAAGACAAGACCTGCGACAGAGCCAATGATTTTGCTGGTGTTATGGAGCTGCTGTATGTGACTGTGGTCGAAGATTCCGAAGGTGTGTTAGTGCTTGATGACACGCTCTCCACGCTGTTCTCTTTACGGATGGGAATGTTTTCCTTTTCGCTGTCCTTGCTGTGTTCCCGTTCATGTGTAGAGGATTCTGTGGCTGGGAGATGCCTTTCGGAAACAGCTCGCAATGTTTTAGGTTGTGGATTTGGTTGCTTCCCTTTGGCATCTTTAACATTAGCCTGGTCTGGCACTGACAGTGAACGCATCAAGTTCCGCTTGGCACTTTTGACATTTCCAGCTAGATTTTCAGTGGATTTTTGACATGGAGACTGTCTCGCTCTCAGCCGGCCCCGCTGCACTGTTTCCCAGCCTTCCTCATCAATAGTTTCTGATAAGTTAAAAATATAAGCCACTGAATTCACATGATCACTACTAGCAATGCTATATCATAAATTTAGATCATAAAATTCTTCATCAAAGAGAAAATAGTGTAAGTTTCTGTTCAGGCTATTGCAGGAAAGTACTCAACTTCCAACATAACATGAAGTTATTCAAACCTAAAATTAATCTGTCCCCTACAAAATTAAAAATTTATCCCAGTGTAACAGAAATGCTTGTCAGACAGTTCGAAATTTCCTGTAGTTTGCTCTCTAAGTGATTAAATGTACAAAATATATTAGGTATTAGGTACTAATGAATCTTACCTTCAGGAGGTACAGGTGGTCTCGATACTTTATTTGCTGGCACTCCCTGTTCTACTGCCACTGGCAGAGGGGGCGATCGGGCTTCACCTGATCCTTGAAGACTTGAGGAAAAACTTATTACCCTTGCACCTCTAACTTTGTCTGCCCAGCTGTTTCCAGATCTTTCTATGCCACCCATTGGCCTGAAAAGAGTTCATTACAAGTGAAATTTAAAATCAATCTGTGCAAGAATTGAAAGTTGAACTCTTAAAAATACTGAAAATAATTTGTTCTAACATTCACAATGAAAAAGTCCAATCAAATGCCTGTAAGCTGTAAAGTACAGTAAAGCCACTCCTATCAACTATATTATAAGCAAAACAGCTACAACACTGGGGATACTCTTTATACAATCTATAATCCTACATTTCAAAATGCCTTCATATAAAACAGGGAGGGAGTTAACTCTTCAGAAGTGAACATTGTTGGAGTTAGACATAATTATATTTTGGCCAAATTTTCCTAGTATGGGGCAACAGACATAAAACTGTTATGATCATGACGTACTAACATAAGCCTTGCATACTGCATATCAAATAAAAGGAAAGTGGGCGTGGACTGGCAATGAATAGAAAATAACAAAAACAGGACTCTCCAACAAAAACATGTCAAGTACGAGTCACAAACATTGAAACAAAAATTCGTGGTAGGCCCGAGTTACAGATACATTGAGAATACACCCATAATCCTGCTGATAAATTGATTCTACGATATGATAATGGTTCATGGCAATTAACAACAGATAATGCTATAGGTCTTCCATACTACCAAAGTTAGAGTGCTGATTTTCATCAATAACTTACTGTGACTGCCCAGGCCCTGGAGAGGCTGGTGCATGTTTATTTGGAGACATTTTCCTTACTTCCCAAGCTACTGCAGCTGGCCGGTCACCTTCTTTAGCTGAATCCTCATATGCTTTCATCATGATTAGGGTTTCAATGAGCGCTTTGAAGTCCTTCGTGCTTTGCTCTAACATCATAATCACCTCCTTTAATGACCAAATAAAAAAAAAGTGAAGCATGAAATAATCAATGCACATAATGTACTGCAAGTCTGAGTATCATGCCATTTTCATGATTTGTCAGATCTTCTGACATGTTTATATAATATATCTATCACACACATAACTATGTTCTCATTATAATTTCAAAAATGGTATTCAAAAAAAGATATCATAATCCGAAAGAACAATAACAAAAAATTTCTTGAACATAAAGTTATAATCCACAGTCCAACAAAACATAAAAGCTTTGATATGATAATTTCCGAAAAAGTGAGAGTTCTTACTTACTTTACACTCAACAACACTCTCGTCCTGCTCACAGGTTTGATAGATGGAATCAACTGCCCTCTGAAAGTTGTCAAACATGTATTTCCAGTATCGTGCTCGCAGATCATTTTTCTTGGAACCAGTATCAGATCTGGGAGATTTGGCCATATCTGAAAGTGACCTATGCCGAAACCGTGACCCTGGGGGCGGAGTCCTGTGAGACTGGGATCGTGAAGAAGAGCCTGTGCGCTTCTGTTGGCTAGAGGAGCGCGATGTGCTAACTGCTGCAATAATAAAAAAAAAAAAAAAAAAAATTAAAAAATTAAAAACCATCTGAATTAATGATGCCCATCAATCAACAGAAAAAGATAATGTGTAAGTTCTATAGTCTGTCTGTCAGTAGCAGTGCAATATATTCAAATCCATCCCAAAATAATTCTTTATTTCAGCCAAACACTAATGGTATAAAAAATAACAATAAGGAAAACTGTTTATTGTACACAACCACAAACATGACCAGGAGTAACTCTGATATTAACGAGATCTATAAATATGACTTCATGCTACGGTAGTTTCACATACCTGTATTGTTTGAACCATCCCCTTGATTTTCTGAGACTGGAACACTGTACTGTACAAGGTTACGAGCTGTACGACCCTCTGTTTGAACTATTTTCCTGACCTGATCATATCCACTTGACTTTTGACTCTGGTGATTCTAAACAGAAGAATAAAATGTATAAAACAAACAACAAATTAGTCAACTGGGTAAACTTAACCAATAGTTGGACAAATCTAACTGGTTTTAGGAATATTTGAAATGTATAATCCTGCACAATCTCATCTAACAATATCAGCCAAAAACCTCATGTGCCACACTTCATTTCTGGTAAAAATGTGTAGGTGAGCCACTGAAAACTCTCATACATATACTCTTACTCACTTTACTGCTCTTTGCAATTTAAAAAAAAAATAAAATAAAATAATTCTTTTTTCAAAGTGGCTATATGGACCCAGGTCTGGACAGATTTTTTTTGCTGTCAGAAACGCAGCTATTTTTAGAAATGCCCCCTGGTAGGCATCCACTCACAGTCAACCATCTCTCACGGATTTGAGTGCCACATTTTCATCACATGCAGAGTTTGAAATGCTTGTTTTGTTTGGATTAGTGTATAACGTTAGGGTCCTCAATATACCACTAATACCAGTTTTCACTGCCTGGTGTGTTTTTGTGTTCACCTTTTTTTTAGTGACTGCCTTTTTTTTTAGTGACTGCGTATGCATGACTTCCCCTCTTTCCTTTTCTTGGCTAGCTTGGTCAGTTTTCCAATAAAGAGTAAGTTCTAAGCATTTTCAAGTTCTTCAAGAGTCTTGTGTAATTCAAGTAAATTTGTAACAAAAACACAATAAATAAGGCCCTAAACATTACCATGCCGGAGCTTTGGATCTAACCCATTCAAGCAAAGGCTAAGTAGGTTAAAATATTGGCTCAGTTGGATCGCAAAACATCATAGATCTAGATCTGTCAATAATGCACCTTCCCAATGTAACTGAAAATTCTACTGTAATTCCTATTTGTTGATATCTGGTCTTTTTTATCTCACTGTGCTTAATGCCTCGAAAACTCATCCCACTTGGACACATGTACTTAGTAAACCTGCAACAAAAAAAAATCTAAACAGACCCAGGCCCAGACAGCGAAGTAACACTAAGTGGACCCAAGGCCATACAGCAACAGCCTTCATTTTTAACGGAGTCAAACTTTTTGAATTACATCACATCATTGACTTTCTCAATGCTCCTATCAAACACAATTAAATTATACAAATTACTAGTAAAGATATTAAACTTTGAATTAATGACATTCATTTTTAATTTTCTTTCCATACTTCTCACACATGCAGAAAATGCCATCAAACATACACAATAAAGAAACATAAAAGGTATAGAGAAAATGAAGAGAAAATTATCTTGCCAAAGCACTTCACTGCTGGGTAATATCGTTTCGTGCAAATTTTCCGTGTTCTAAGCCCTTGTCAGGCTCTTGATATCATCATATAGATATAGTTATAATGCAATTTACACAACTTTAAATGCTTTCAAATTTAGATTGCATCCAAATGCATTATTAATTATAAATTAATATCAGATCTGAATCTTTTGTGTTTGGAATCGCTTCTCATGAATTTAAAGATAAATGTAATACACTGACAATTTATATATTAAAAAAGAAGTAGAAACTAAATTTGTGTGAGACAATATCAACAAAAACAGCATTCACAGATATTTATTTCATGTCATGTGCTGAGAAACATAATTTCTTGTGCATCCATCACATGCTAAATCAAAGTGTGTGAATGCCTGAAGTGGCCAGACCTTAGGCCCTAGGTTATCTTTTAAATTTCTACTATCCATTGCTGAAACAGAAAATGTTATTCCGTTACCTGCATTGTTTAACACAGATTCCCCAAGATGTCTTAAAGCTTAGCAATTTTACCATGACAATCACTGCTGTGTTTATAAATACCTACTGATTCATAGTCATAGCATACCTCAATGAAAGAGATTAAGTAAGCGGTAGATTAGTCCAAGTATGAAACTGCAGAAGAAATGTATTGAAGGGCAATACTTACAGCTGAATTTGAGGATTTCACCCTTTGGGACTGGGAGGTTCTTTGAGCTTTTTGCTGATGCCCTTGTTCCCCATGGCCGTTTTGATTCTCTCTGTCTTGCCGCGATTTGGCACCCCATGCAGTGCCCCG
Organism: Peronia verruculata; assembly: GCA_038406235.1. Lineage (NCBI taxonomy): Eukaryota > Metazoa > Mollusca > Gastropoda > Systellommatophora > Onchidiidae > Peronia > Peronia verruculata. The sequence continues at coordinate 11,623 of JBCAUA010561181.1, forward strand.
CTGTTTTCGCCTGTACTCACTCATAATATGTGATCGACAGTGGAGAATGTTCGGCAGTGAGCGGACTGCGTCGTCTTTCTCTTGGGCTGATCAACACAGCCAGTCCTCTTCTATCCCTAGAGAATCTGAGACATTCGTGTTGGGGAAAAAGTATCTGGGGGCCTCCTGCAAGATCTGACAAGCACAAATAATGTTTGAGCAAAGAGGGCCAGCTCTCTCTCCAGTCCAGAAATATTTATTTGCTGCGTGTCTGCGGTTCTGTTTATACAGTGCAGCAGTTGAAGGCTTTGCGCACCCATGGTTTGCAGAAAAAATATATAGTCCCTAAAAGATATTTGACATGCTTCTAAGATAAATTTTAGAGTGCAATTTAATGCGAGATATAATTATTCATTAACTTTTTGTAAGCTGCATGTGAAACCATAGTTACTCGTAATCATAGTGTGTCTCTGTATTTTCAAATGCATACAGTTGATGTAGTGCGTCTTCTTCTTATTAAATAGTTTTACAATTTTCTTCCTTGTATTTTACAGTTTTCTGTCACAAATTAATGGGCAAAGAATTCTTCTTTTTTGTTTTTTTTTTAGAGATCTAGTCTAGTCTCAATATGACCTAATTATTTAATTATAATGCGAAATGGCACTTAAACTAAGGGAAACTATTCTTGAAAATACTTAACAAATACTTTTAGCGTGGTTGGCAACCATTGTGTAGAAGTAGAATTTGTGTATTGTTTAGAAGATATGCAAAGCGAAGCAGCAAACGTTCATCAATTCCCAATCCAGAATGAGCGTTTTTCACTCATACTCTCTTCCACTTCATGCAAATCCGAGACGAATAGATCCTTGTATAAACAGAGATTGGATAGCGGTTCCTATAACTAAAACAGTCATTGGACTTTGGAGGCTATCAACAGACCCACTGGTGAAACCACTACCTCTTGAATTAAATGGACATGAGAGGGAAATTACTGCACTAGCTTTTAGTCGTGGTAGAACAAAGCACTTGATCTCGGCATGCAGAGATCGTGTTCTTATCTGGGATCTGTTAAATGAAAAAGATGGACACATTAGAAGCCAATTGTTTCATTCTAAACCAGGTGATGTCACCGCGATGTGCATCAATGGCAGTGGTGATGTTATTGCTGTAGGAGTGGACTTCAAAGTTCTCATTCTCAAAGCAGGGATAAAGGATCCTATAGCAGTACTAGATGCTCACAGAGGAATGATAACAGGCTTGGAATATTGTCCCCATTATTTTGCTACCTTGGCATCCATCTCTGATGATCGCTGTTTTTGTATATGGGACACAAAAGACATGCTTTTGCTGTATCAGTCAACAATTCTTTCTCCAGCACCACTGATTAGCATGTGTATGAGTCTGACAAGTCCACAAGTGGTTATTGGATCTGCAGATGGGAAGCTGAAAGTGTTTGACTTAACAGACAACAATAACTTTCGACAGCTGGCAAGTATGGATGTCGCTGTGAACCTCCAGAAACATTTTGAAAGAACTAATGACAGTGATTGCAAAACACCTAATGCACCTTTTATGGTTACAAAGAAAGGCAAGCAAGAAGCTAAACCTTCTAGCAATGAAGAAAATCATTCTTCTGTTCAGTCCAGTGAATCGATTTTATCAATTCAATTTATGTATTATGCTCAACAAACTGATGAACCAGGAGATCCCACATTTCTAGCCAACCAACATTCAGGTGTTGGGGATGTCTTAGGAGAAAAACCACCCTCAATCTGTATCATCACAACAAATGCACTAGTTCAAATAAATTCAAGGACATTTGAAATTTTGGATGTCGTAAATCTTCAGGGGCCAGTAAATAGCCATTCATTCAATTCTACAAGAATAGTTGGATCTGCTTCATATGCAGCTTCATGTCAGATTGCCCCATTTCTTTCGATAGGCATTGTTGGTAAGATGTTTGAGAAAAATATTGATGTTATATTTTGGAATTTGACTGATGACACATCACAAAGTTCTTCAAGTCAAGAAATGGTGGATACAGGACTTAAACTGGATGTTCACACAGATGAACTAAGTGTTATCCCAAAGTGTGCTCTAGAGAATTTTTCCCCTCTGAAAACAGAAATGTTGCCTCCAGTTGTATCTGACCCAGTCACAAAAGGAGATGTAGCAACTGGTAAAAAGAAAGTTCAAAGTTCCATGAACCAGCCACTTACTTTCAAAAGCAAAGTGAAATCTTCAGGGTATTCACAAGCTCCTAGGACAACAATGTTTGTTCCTGAGACCAGCAAAAAAAAATTGCTGAACATTGGTGACCAAGCAAACTCTAAAGCAGGGAAGGCTAAAACTAAAACTTCAGTGGGCAAAGTTTTAAGAGGTGAATATGACACTAAACGTGGTCCTCCTTCAGAGCTGTGTGATAGTTTTCAAGTTGACCAACAAGCAACGGCAGTTTTTAATCTCCGCTTTTCTGATGATGGTAGCATGTTGGGCTGTTCCTTGGCCAATAAATGTGGCCTTGCTTTGAAATCACCGTTTAGTAAACATATGTTTATTTCTTACGTTGGTCATAATAACATTTTAAATAATGTTTATTGGAGTAATGACAATTTATACTTACTGACATCATCTAATGATAAAACTGTTTCACTTTGGAACAGGGAAGGTGGTGATCCTTTGATGGTGTTAACTCATCAGAAGGGCACAGTAAAAGAAACAAAACCTGGGAAGGACAGCTCTAAATCTCAGCAAACTGCAACAACATTAAACAGACGTTTGTCATCTAGCTCAAGTACTTCCAGCCTTACACCAATGCCAGATAATAAAACTTTTGCAAAAGAAATCAAGCATGTGCAATTTTTCTATGTTGATAAATTTATTTTAGTCACACATGGCCCAACACTTTCCCTGTATAAGTATTATGTCACACCTGAGAAAGATGAAATTAGGCGCTATCAGTCTCGAAATCGATACAAACTTATTTCTGCATGGCAAACACCTAGTTCTGCTTTTACGTCTACCACAGCTGTGAATTCATTTTATTCACATTTAGTTATGTGCACAACATCAGGCAAAAATATTGAGATCTATGACTTAAACAAGTCTATACTTGCTCACACTTTCGTGGATTGTCACACCAGACCAGCTCATAGCATCACAGTAAATGAGGGGTCTTGTTATGCTTCTCAGTCACCAGAAGCACACAATGTTATTGCCACAAGTGCAGCAACAGATCCAATCAAGCTATGGGATCTGCGTTCCAAATCTAATGTTCACGCCTTGCAAGGGCATCTGAACAATGCACATGCTTGCCAGATTGCTTTCAGTCCTTGTGGAAATTATCTTGCTACAGGGTCAGAAGACAAAACTGTTTATATCTATGATCTTCGGGCAGGCACATACTGTGAGCGACTAAAAGGTCACACTGAAATAGTGACCAGCGTAGCCTATCACCCTGCCTATCCACTTCTTGCTACTGGGAGTTTAAATGGTAAAATATTGTTCTTCAAATCGAAATGAACTCCATCTGTGTTCTTCAAATTTCAATCTTGTTTGCCACTAATTTGTTGTTATTATTTTAAGAACAACAGAACTTCCACATGAAAGTGATAAATATGTACATGTATTATCAATCAATCTTTCTGATATGTGCATTATGGAGTTGTTACTCAAATGACTGAAGAAATTAAAAAGCATAAAAGTCCTTCCTGAAAAAAATATTTGTAGAAAGTTTTTGTTTACAATTTCATTTTTTGTCAGAATGGCTCTCAAACAATGCTGTCACAGTTGGGCATTTTCAAAATATATTTCAACAAGGAAATGTTTTAAAAAAATCAAAACAAAAAAAAGTTACTCAGCTTGGAAAATGCCTGTATTGTATTTATAGAGACTATCTGTCACCATCAGTGCATTCTATAAAATTTTATGAAATATAAAAGTTGCATGTCATAGCCTATATTTGTCAAACTCAGCCTTTTCAGTTCATGTTGATTGAAGAGAGGATGGTGTTCTTAATTCATGAGCATAAATATATATTTTTAATTATAATTTTTATTATCATGGCCCTTGCATTGTAGGACAGTTTGTTGCATCCAGTTTTGTTGTTTGCATTTCTCCACTGTTGTTTCACATGCATCTTGTTTTCAGCAAGTATCTTCTGTTACATTTGTTACTGTAATTATATATGTCTTACGCCCAAGGCAAATGGATGAGTCAGAAGTTGCGCCTGGTGGTTTCAAGTCACAGCTGTTTTTGACCATTTTTTACTTTTTTCCAACTATGACACCAAAATGTTTCTTTTTTCAGATTTAAAAGGTTACATTGTCCTTAAGCATCTTAGACAGAAAGTAGTTATGACCAAAAATGGCCGTATATCTTCATTGCTTGGCGCGACTTCCGACTCATTTGTCCTGGTCGCAAGGCAAAATGTCTTTTCTGAGAACAATGGATTTTCCTGATTACAATATTTACTATTCTGCAAACTTATTAGTTATGTCATGCATCTCAAATTTGATTTTGAATCTTCACCATATTTTGATGCCATTGTTTAAGAGACTCTACAGTACTTGACTTCTATATTTAGCTTTTACTGTAGAAAAATATTTGGAAATTACTAAATTTTGTTGAAGAACATTTGGTGCTAATGTATTCAACAAATTGCCATTTTATTCCCATATGCTTTGGTTCAATTTTTGTTTCCCTCCTTGACCATCAGTCTGTTTTATGATATGATTGTTATACAGTGGTCTCCGCCTAAGAACCCTCCGCCTAAGAGCCCGATCCGCCTAAGAACCTGCCTCTGCTGCGAAACGGAATTTTTCCTCTATAATTTACCCCTCTAAGAACCCGATCTGAGTGCTCCCAAATAAAAAAATCCGTCTAAGAGCCCG
>JBCAUA010561290.1:0-16493 GCA_038406235.1 Peronia verruculata
GATAGATAGATAGATAGATAGATAGATAGATAGATAGATAGATAGATAGATAGATAGATAGATAGATAGATAGAAAATGAAAAAAAAGAGAAACGGAAAACCCTTGTTTTGTTTTCCCCGAAATAACACAATGAGAGAAGGATGTTTAATTCTCTGTTAATATTGTTAATATTTTTGGGGAATGAGGATTAGAATCTGAAGGAGGAGAGGGATAGAAAAAAAAAAAAAAAGGTGAGGTTCAGTAGAAGGGTGAGGGGCCGGGGGTTGAAGAATGACGTCATTGTTCCCTGCCTGTACTCGATACTATCATATAGTCATAACCCACTTGAATCTAAAGAATGATTTGTTTTTCCGCTGTTCTCGTTTTGACAGATCCCGTTGTTTTTGGCACTTGAAACACAAGAGGGGACTGTCCGTTCTCAAGGACTTCGCGATGACGACACTCACGTAGGTTTAGATTCACATGACAAGTGAAACTAGCTTATTATCCCATCCTTATTAGAAAAGGACTGTTTATCGTTTTCTTTTTCCCGATTTTGTTCACGTTCGCATGCTTATGATGTAAAGTTTTCTTTTGAGTGGGTGAATCATGCATACGTTTCTTCTTACTAGTAATTATTATTGTTGTTTTTTGTTCTTTGTGAATAATCGTGACCTCTAGTGCTGATATCATAATTCAACTGCAATTTTTAGATAGGTAAATAAAACCATGACAAACCACAGTTATTAATTAATTAATTTATTTATTTATTTATTTATCTATTTATTTATTTATTTATTTACTTATTTATTTATTTATTTATTTATTTACTTATTTATAAATTTTAATCAACATCATGTAGTTGAAACTGCATTAGCCCGCCCACCAAGTCCATAACAAATATGGGACATGCATGTCTAATAGAATTTATTGGACATTTCACAGAGGATGAAGAACTAGTATTAATGTACATGCACGTAGCAGGTCTATGTTAATATACCTATGACATGAAAAACAAACAAACAAACAAACAAAAAACTAGATAAAATTGAAAATTCTGTTTCTTGCGGCTGTATATTATGTGGAAGGTTTAATTTCAGTTGATTTTTTTTTTTTTTTTTAAGCTAAACAAACAAAAAGAAAAAAAAAATGATGAAAGCTGAGGTTTCGTTTGCGTGAAATTAAGACTTGTCGCCTATGTCGATGTGAAGGTTGCCTATTTTTATACATTGTCAAACCACGTGAAACTCTAATTATTATTGCTAATGTCCCTCGACAAAACGCCCGTTTACCAAAATCAGTATTTCGAGAATTGGCTTCTTAGTTTTACTATCTTCTTCTGTTAAAGAAACATGAAAAATAAAATGCAGTTTTTGCGGAGAAAGTTAAACAAACACCAAAATTTTGCTGAGAACCTGGCCCTATTCCGCAACCGGTTCGGGCAGAAAAAGTTAGGGTGCAATGATCCACTTTGACCAGCAACCAAAAGACTTCCATTTGTCCAGTTGACAGCCATATCACACAAGCAATTTAAAGAGGGGAAGAATCTTTTCTTTTTTTTTTTTTTTTCGCTTGTTAATGTGAAACATTATTATTATTATTAATGATTTAATTCGCCACATGAGGGAGATGTCTTTTTCTTATCGGGATAATTTTTTCGTATATTTTTGACATAACATGGTGTGAAGAAACAAGAGGGATTCTTCTTCTTCTTCTCCTTCTTCTTCTTTTTCTTCTTCTTCCTCCTCTTTGCAATTCTTGTCCCACACTGCTTGTTCTTGGCAAAGGGAAGTAAACTAGCTGGCTGAAAAAGAAGAGCCCATGCCTGAAGAATTCTCCAGACAATTAATTAATTAATTAATTAGAAAAAAACTTCTTTGCTCTAAACGAAGAAGAAGAAGATGCAATCGGTTGACTTGTAATATGAAGGAAACGTCTAAACTATGAAGAATAACACGTTTTGTCAAAGTACATGATTGTACATTATAACTGGCATTGCGAAACCGTTAGTGATAACTTGAGCTCAACCGCGTCTTCTTTGTTTGGTACCTACGGTGCGCAAACAGCGATAGGCTTATGGCAGTGACAGATCTAGGCCGATGAAGTGGCAAGGCATTTATAACACTCTAAAATTCGAAGTGTTATATTTCACCCGGTCAGGACAGAGTGCTTAGTTTCATCAGCCACTCGTTTGTTGTCTCATAATCCTCTTTTTGAGAGCTGTGCGTGTGACGTCAGAGCGTGCGCCATCTTGCTAGCGTGCTGGAGCGGAAAGAACGGAGTTGTTGAATAAGATATAAGCAAACATTCAAACAAGAGAAGAAGAAAACGAAAATAATTACATGAAAGAAAGAAGAAGGTGATGAAAAAGAGAGGGAAGAGAAATTATAGAAGAAATACTGTCTAATTATTAGAAAAAACAATGTAAATGAAAAGGTGTATGAATTTATCTTTTTTTTTTTTTTTTTGCATGTATCTAAACGAACCTGTTTTGTGTTTAAGTCCGTTGTTCATTGTATTTGTGGTTAGATCTACTTAAATAGTAAACATGATGCAACATATCAGGGATATTATTATTTTGCCTAAACCATCTGAAAATTTTGCTTTGCTATGTGTGTGGGGGAGGAGGAGAGGGAGTCGGATCGTATGTTCTAACATGAAAAGGAGAAGAAGCAGAACTGTGAGGGCCGAGGGGTGGGGGGATGGCAATTACAAAAGATCAACAACTGAAGATTAAGCCGTAGGCTCTTAGGAAAAAAAAAAAAAAGATCACAATAGGCCTAGCCTACAAGTTGAGCATGCAAAGGGCCTACATCTTAGCCCCATAGGATTATAAATTACGCTTTAAGAGCCATTCATGTGTCCAGGACAGTGTCTATGGAAGTAAAAACTGAATGAACGTGTAATCAGTGTGGACTACAGGCCTACATTACATCTACATATTGTATTAATGTCATGTTATTTATGTATGACTGCACTAATGCATTATCATTCTTCATGAGCGTGAGACCTGAGCAAGATCTATTTGTAATGATTCTAGCTGCATGCAGTTCCTGTTTCCAAATGTGCCTGTCTCACACTTGGAGGCTGCAGATACCGGAGGTCCCATCAACTATTTTAAAAAAAACATCTCCGATGTGCGTCTCAGATTAAATGCTGGCACCGGTTCCGGCAGTGTGACGTTGGACCAAACATAATAATGATCCGGGTCATGTTTTCTGCTCCGACAAAACGCCGATTTTTTTTCCCAAAAATATAAGTTTTGAACCTTGGTGCTCTAGGTGCTAGCCTATTCTTCCATTGAGGTCTAACAAAGTTCAACAAAATGGGTCATCAGTTTATCGCAGTCGGACGGTGTTTGTCGATTTTATCTTGAGCGTCAAATTCCTTGTGGTATTTCATCTCCCCCTCTTATCTCCCCTACTCCAGTTTGAGACAACGAGTTGAAAACTGCTGTCACCATGCGAGGTCGTTCTAAATCCATGAGAACTTAATACCGGCACACGCATTGCCAAACTGTCTTAACCGGCCCAGAGACGTTCATACGGAGTCCTCAGTTTTTATCTTATCTTCTTTCTTATCCCCTGCCGGTCTTAGTTTTAACCTCTCGAGCGAAGTAAGTACGAGCATATGCCTATCTCTTTATTGCGTCTAAACTTTACCCTCCCCACCTCCTAGCCTTTTGAGAAAGACAAGACCGTTCTGCCTCTCTGCCCCACTCCCTTGTTTCGACTATCTGATTCTATTGCGAAGTGCAGAACCACATAAGGCCGCCATTTCTCCTTGTCGCTGCGTCAAAGTTAAAAATGGGGCCACCATAGTCTGGCTGTTGCATCGCTCCGCTTCGCCTCGCACCACTTGGGGCCTACCAAGTACCACCGTCTCTGCCACTACGTTAGAGGCCTCGAACAGTGAGAGAGAAGTGTAGCCTACGCCTACGGTTTATTTATAGCTACACGATCGGTCCCATATTTCGCCATCTTCCAGTGTAGGTAATGCGGAAACTTGTGAAACTTTGTTATTCCTTTGGAGAACGTTTGTTAACAGTTGTGTGAGACTTCCGATTTCGTAATAGGTGCCGGAGAAGTGTGTTGTGGTAACAAAAGAAAGCCACGATTTGCTGTGTCTTTTGTTCTACTTTCACCATTCGATATTATCGTTGACAACTCTTTGCCTTCTTCTCTAGCCGACACAACTCACAGGACATCACAAATTTGTAAGCTAAACAAGAGCTCAGTCTCATAAAATTGAATGATTGGATCTAGATTTAGATCTAGATCTAGTCTAGATCTAGTGTGAGTGTTTGAGTAAAACAGTTGATGATGTGGATTTAGATCTATTTAGTTTTGCTGGTGAACCCGTCGATGACTTAATTAAATGCTTTGTCTCACTCGTATGTCGACCATGCAGAAGAGGAAACTAATATTTAGAATCTAGATCTACTAGGAGATCAGGATCTACTACTAGATCTAGGCCAGCTAGAGGGCTAGTGAAAGTTTTATCAAGGTCTAGAGTCTTGTCTAGATTTGGATCTGATTCAGTTATCAGATGTATTCCCGAACGTTTCATTTTTCAATTGCAGTTTTGTTATCAAAAACCCATAGGCTAGCGGTGATTAAATGCTAGATGTCCAATGCCATGGGCACAGTCATAATCGGGTCGTTCCGGTCCGACTTATTCTCATGGTCAGATGATAAATTTGGTTTGTTGTTAGATTAGAGGCAGGGCAGGGTCCATCAAGATTTTTCCAATATCTAGATCTAGATAATAGCTGGATTTCCCAGGTAGAGGACAGTATTCCGATTATGAAGCTGATAAAAGCCAGAGTGGTTCTCAGAAACTTAGTAATTATCCATGATAATATATGATAATTTTTTATATAATCTTTATCAATCATTGTATTCCGCATCATGTCTGCCTTCTGATTATGGTTGATTTCATAAAATAAATATAGTGCTGATGTTATGATCATGACAATCAGTCTGATTAGTTATAGATCTAGATCTAGATCAATACATGTCGCATCATATGCCTATATTACTAGATCTATATTATTCAGTTGTCATCTTTGCAGCCTGAATGAGTCGAGTTGATTCGTTATCTTTAGATTTGAAGAGTTAGTGTCAAATAGGAAACTGTGCAGGTTTCATATGAGGCATATGCACAGTGATTTGGCAGCTTCATTTGATATCCTTGCACATATCCCAGTTTCTACTACTATTCTCATTATGTGAATTATCAAGAAGCCATGGGTTTTGTGATACCGGTAGCTAATATGAAATATTCATCTCTGGATGGATAACTTGTAACAGGCTCAGTCTAGATTAGACTTTGTTTCTACTCTGTGATGGTGATACAGAGTTTTAAAATAATTGAGTGTATATCAAATTAAAGTTCATAAACTTTGCCAGAAGATGTGGAAAAGGATGCGAAACTTCCTAAATACGGAAAATAATCGTCTTGGTCAGGAGTTGTCTTTTTATATTAATAGATCTATATTGTTCAACAGTATGCTGAAACTTTTGTGTGTTTTTATGATTCTCCACACATTTTTGATATTTGGAATAATATATACTTTACTTTATGTTGGCCTGCTTTTATTGTGTGTTTATTATTTGCTTGTGTGAAAACTATTTGCACCTTTTATTTTGTTGATTTGTATTGAAACCTGATTGTGGGTCACGATGTATAAGGTTTGAAAGAAATGTATCCATTCTGAGGCACATCTATCCCTTCTTTTTAGATTTTTTAACATCACAAGTACATGTATTTGTATTTCAAATAATCTCTTTCATTTTCTTTCAGAAGCAATAAAATTCTTAGTTTGAATCATCATTTTTGACTATGCTAACTAAATCTGGAGTTCTTTTAATTATATTAACTTTGTTTTACCCCTTTGGTTCATTGTTTGTTTTGTGGTTATTTTGATAAATTCAGAATGTTTTCCTATTATTGTTTTTGTCTTTATTATTTTGTTTTGCCAGAATTGCCAACAGTAGTGGCAAGGGAGCTGCTGTTTACCATTAATTCAAGAAAATAGGACTCAAGACCAGAAAAGTTAATCCACTGACGCCTCCCAGTCATGTAAGTTCTGTTATTTTTTTTCGTAAATTTAAAAGTAGATGATTATATCGTGAATGATGTTTGCAGAACTAAGGGTGTTGTGTGAGAGAAGAGGATGAGACAGCTTATGGAGAGTCAGATATGGGAAAAAGACATTTTATGGGACACATTTTTTGGCACATATATAGTAAGACACATATAAATTTACATGTCAAGAAGAAGAGAGGAAAGAGAGGGAGACAGAAGACAGGGGCAAGAAATGTCACCCGTGGAATGTCGAGGATGGTACTTCATGGAAGACATTCTCTGATGACGGGCTTTCACCACCTGCAGGTGAAGCAGGAAACCTACTTATATACCCTGAACCCTTGTGGGGGAACACTGCTATGAGCAAGTGATGCTGATTTGGAAGTCTAACAGGGAAATAAATTCCACATATATATATTACTCGAGTCAAAGAAAAGAATACCTGAGTTTCAGTTGTAATTGAATGCTTGCCGTACCCTGGATTGTAGCGCATATCCTCCACAAACATTTTCAAGCCCTTCTGTCCGTGCTTTCTGTGTGTTCTGTGTTTGACTTAGAAACAGTTGCAACTCCTTTTATGTAATCCAACTTCAGCCTCATGCCTTCAAATTCTCCATGACATGCCCTTGAACATTGAGTTATTTTTCCTGTGGAAGGCAGTAGAAAAAGCCAAATAATAAATACTGCTTTTTTAAATAGAAAAAGAAAAAAAGAAACTATGTAATAGGTGTAAGTTGAATTAAAGTAAAATTGTAATTTTTTTAATGTTGCTTTTGAAATTTTGGACAGAATAGTATGTCATTTCATTCTTCAGTGTAAGAAGGAAATCACTTTAATCACTTTGCTGTACGTAATTGAGTTTGCTGTCATCAGTTTGGACTTAAGCTCATACGTCAACGTGTTGGGTCACTATGACAGATGAGGTGGTCAAGGGGGTCAGTTTGAAGCCGTCAAGCGTGATGGATTGATAACTCTGGCCTAAGTTCAGTCCCAACATGAAAAATCTGAAGTGACCACTCCTATTGGCCCCCCTGAGGGGACACTTGCTTGAATAGATTAATTTTCTCTCTATAGCCTCCCCGTTTTGCTGACCAAGGACTTAGATATGAATGTTGCACTAGTTTCTAGGTGATTTTACCCTCAAAGGACCACTCACATATATTTCCACTGCAGATCACACTATGCAGAGTCCAATCGCGTGTATTTCCTTCATCAGACCATGCGTGGTTAACCTTGGTTTCGAAACTAAGGGAGCGGGAGTAGAGCCGTTTATCTTTCACACATTTTGTTTTCTCTGACATGACTTAAAATTAATGAATTTTCCAAAACATGGTCAGTTCTGGGGGAATAATAGTGCTCTGCATAGCCGGTCCTTCAATGGTTAACTATGCCAGCAGTTTTTGCAAGAAACAGACTAAATGTCATCATGATTGAAATGTCTCCTCAGTTTGATAGAGCTCAATAAGATCTCTGTGACTGTTAGTCACAAAGTGATCTTTCTTTCTTTCTTTTCTTTCTTTCTTTCTTTCTTTCTTTCTTTCTTTTTCTTTCTTTCTTTCTGTCCTTCTTTCTTTCTTTCTGTCCTTCTTTCTTTCTTTATTTCTTTCTTTCTTTTTCTTTCTTTCTGTCCTTCTTTCTTTCTTTCTTTCTTCTTTCTTTCTTTCTTTCTTTCTTTTTCTTTTCTTTCTTTCTTTCTTTCTTTCTTTCCTGTTTTTTCTTTCTTTTTCTTTCTTTCTTTCTTTTTCTTTCTTTTTCTTTCTTTCTTTCTTTCTGTCTTTCCTTTATCTTTCCTTTTTTTCTGGTTTCTTTCTTTCTGTTATGCTTGCTTTCTTTCCTTCTTTCTGTCTTTCCTTTTTTTCTGGTTTCTTTCTTTCTGTTGTCCTTGCTTTCTTTCCTTCTTTCTTTCATTTACTTCCTTTCTTTCTTCATTTCTCTCTTCCTGTCTGTTTTTCTTTCTTTTCTTTCTGTGTTTCTTTCTTTCAAGGAAGAAGGAAAATCATCCTAAAAGTGCAAATATTGTTCAAGATGTATTTTTTTACAACGAAGGAACAAAACCTCATGACCTATTTGTCACACCTCATTTACACACACAACACAATTAAATCGCCTTTACTGCTCATACTGGCCATGTACCCTCCCTGCACATGGACCCACATTTGATTTGAGATGGACAGTCCAAAGTGAAATCACTCATATCCTCTATCCTCTCGAGGGCCTGATCATGGTGTCTTTGGTGGAGCTCGTTCTTCCGAATGAATATATTCTTAAAGATGCAAATAGCATGTCCATGTATCATGAAAGTATTCAGTTTGCTCGATGTATTTTTGTTAAACGGACCAACTCGAATTACAGTATTATGTTGCTTGCCTGACATTGTATTTGTTGTAGTTGAGTCCCATTCTTTTCAGTATTTAGAGTTTGAGTTGACTTATAAAAGTGCACTAGTGGATTGAAGTACGATGTGAGGTGTGACAAGATGAAATCAGGCGCTCATCAAATTTGGGGCATATGAAGTTATTGGCATCACTGTGAAGATTATTCATTTCTTTATTTGTGTCTGAAAAAAATTTTGCCCTACCTGAGGTAGAAGTTGAGATATTGGCAATTAAAGATGATGGGGGAAGGCCTGTTGCAGTAGCTGAATTTAGTGAGAAAATGGCCGATCATTTTTGTAAATCGCCATTACTCCTCATTAGCCTTGGCACTAAATTACAATTTTTGGGCTTTTACTCAATCTCTTTCAGCAAATTTGACTTAAATGTATTATCAGATTGATATATAAAAGAAAAATGCATTAAAGATTCATTTAAAGTTGAAAAACATGTGATTTCCCCAGTCGCCTCGGTTTGACACATGCCTGATTTCATCATATCGATTCTCTTATTGTTTTTCTCACGTTGTCTTTATCTTGTAATTTAGTCTATGGTTTCTGTATCTGGACTTTTTAAAGTGCACCACTGATAACGTGTACAAATTTTTTTTTGTTAACTTTCTTATTCATTAATCTCGTACAATTCAGTCTCACCATCTTCTCTTGTCTCATGTACTCAGGTGGGAGTCTATACTTGAAGCTCTTTCTAAGATCACCCTCTCCCGCGGGGCTCGGGATGATGATGCTGTCGACCAACTCCATCACTTTGGCACTGTGGCCATCTTTGCGGCATGTGCTGCCCTGATTGGCATGAATCAGTATGTGGGTGACCCCATTCATTGCTGGGTCCCAGCCCAGTTTCCTGATCATCACCAGGTGAGCATGAAAGACAAACTATAATTATCTATAAAATATAGGTCTTGCAGCCAGTCAAAATGAGACATATATTGCACGTCGATTTTTCACCTTATGGAGTTTTGATTTCATGCGAAAGCTTATTTCATACCCTTGCAGGTGGTGAAAAAATTTCTGAGCTATCTTCATTCTAGCCAGAGGTATTGCAGTTTTAAAAGACATGGGGGGTGGGGGGGCCTCAGCAATGACTGAAATTCTGAGAAAATCATTTAAATGAATGGTCAAACATATAAATCTACATACTTATCACACAAAAACCTGATTTCAGTGAAGTAATAATTATAAATCGAGGACACGACAGATACTTTCTTGTTCAGAGATGAATGCCTAAAAAAAGATAGATGTCTGATTCTCTTCATCACATTCAAAGCCTGGTCTCTCAGTTCTAGTCATTGTGACTGACTGCGAGACAGATCTTTGAATATGTTTAAATTTGTGTTATTAAGCAACATTGAGGCTGGAAGAGAATGGGGATAGACAATTTGTACACATTTTCCTATCTCAGCTGATGCTGAATGGGGTGGACAGAGAATGCAACTTTGGATTCATAGGGTTTTGAGTGTCTAACAGTCAGCCACCTTATATGCTTTTCAGGAAGCAGGGAATGTACACGAGTGTGGCCACTAGGTCTCTTGGAGTAATAATAGATTGTAATAAAGCATTTCAAGCCTGAGCTGCTCGAAGACAAGTGCTATATAAATGCCAGCTGTTATATAAACAACATTTTTATGTGTGCTTGTTTTGTTTGGAGTTATTTTTGCAACTTCCTGTCAGCACAGTTGCCAATATTATTTCAGGCTTATTCCTGTAAGCTACATAATATAGGTTCAGTATTTTGAACAATAAGCGAGCTCCCAGAAATAAGTTCAGATGCAGCTTGTCATGTGATTAGTATACGGTGGAACTCTAATATTACAAAAGCAGATGTTGCAAAATTTCAGTAATAAAGAAAAGAATATGCAGTCCGGTTTTATTTTTTTATTCTTTCTTTTAGTAATATCTCCGACTTTCCCTACTGCCAATCCCCGCAATCTCACTTTCAAAGAAATAATTTTCCCAGAAGTGACAAGTAAAGCCATGTGGCGGCATGCCAAAGATGGCTAAATTCCGCGTTTGTTGTTTGCATGGCCCGCCTGCTCTGATTGCACACTGATGGTTTAAGGCAAGACAAGGTTTGCATAATACTTATGCAAAAGGCTACGTAGACATACCTGGAGTGGGGACAGTGTTTCTTTGTCCACGCAGGTGGAAGTAAAGCAGTTTCTGCAAGGTGTGCCAGATAGGGGAGACGAGGAGTAATCTTTATGGTGTTAAGGAATGTTCTGCGATATCTAATACGGTATCGTAGATCTAATATGCGCAGACAATGGTCTGGGAGTGGTCATCAATTAAGCCACGTTCATTGCTTAGCTTCACATTGCCTAGTTTTCAGCGCAGAGTAAAATGAATCGTTCAGTAGCATACCAGTTTGAAGAGTTCATTGTTTAACAAAAATTGTTATTTTTAACATTTTTCTGTGCAAACACATGCCCAGCTTTGCGGCTTTGCATATTGATGCTTGTCAGGGAAAATAATTAACAGTTGCAAGGAGTCAGTGTATGGATCACCTCCATTTTTTTGTGGTTTTTGATGTAGTAGGAAATAAAAGTCATGGTCCCTTCGATTTCCTAATATCAGAGTTTCGCTGTAGCTGTATGAACAATATTATCAATTTGTTTTCTTTTTTGTTTTTGTTTTTTTGTTTGTATTAAGAGTGAGAAGTGAAATTGGATCAAAGGAGTTGAATTATCCATTTCACAAACAAAAATATTTATATGTAGTAAGTAAAAATTAGCTCCTGCTTTTTGTTTGTTTTATGAACCTCACATAAACACATCATTAATATCTTGCTGTGCATCCATTTCCCAGGACTATGCCGAGAACTTGTGCTGGATCTCCCAGATGTACTATGTCCCCATGGACGAGCAGATTCCGTTATATAAAGAAGACCGTATGAAGCAAGATATCAGTTTCTACCGTTGGGTGGTCGCCATCTTTCTCCTGCAGGTATACCATTGCTCCAATATTTTTCACTGCATAACTTTGGACTCATTTGGTTTTAAATTGTAATGATTTTCTTTTGCAGCAGTATTTTATAATTACTCATATGACTATGTCTGTCTGTATGTTTTTTTGTTTTTTTTTCAGTTGTACCCTTGAAATACATTCTGTCAGACATTTAATTTTTATATGGCAGACCAATAGCGTGACTTGCTCGCAATGTCTCCAGGTCCAAGTTACAATATGTCTTGCGACCAGGGCAAATGAGTCAAGTCGCCCTGGGCAATGAAGATATACAGCTGTTGTTGGTTGTTTTTAACAACTTTCCAACCAAGATACTAAATTTTTTTTTTTTTAACAAACCTTTTTATAATCTGAAAAAAGAAATATTTTGATATCATAGTTGGAAAATAGTGAAAAACAGTAAAGAACGACTGTGACTTGAACTCACCTGGCGCAACTTGTGACTCATTTGCCTTGGGCGCAAGACATATGAAGTTTGAATGTTTAGAAAAAAAAAGGAACAAACATATTACACATTCTTGGTCCAAGTTTTACCATTTGTAGAACACAGCCCTGCCACTGGGCATAGTATTAGAATAGCTGTCTTCAGTCCATGTTACAAATGTTGCCCACTTGGATTTGCGTTATCTGTTTCACCACTACACCAATTTTGTAACCCTATGCCAAAAAGTAGTGATGTGGTCAGTCTCGCTTGCTCCATCCATGCCCTGTCCCTGCAACTGATTTTTGGGCAGTACAGGGATGTCAAATTTCCTACTTTAGTAGGATTTCCTACATTTTGACTGTCAGTAATTTCTCTTTTGGCCTTAAATGTGGTACTTTTTACCATTAACGTACTCCAGTTTTATGTGCTGCTAAAGAAAATGCCAGGAACTTTTCCCACTTTTTCATGGAGACAGATTGACATCCCTGGTAGTGGTATGAAGTGGTTAGGTTAAGGAGATCATATTATACCCTTTTTCTTTCCACCTGGCTCACTCCATCCTCACTCTCATTCCACCCCACCTCAAGCACCTTTCACTTGTGGTTTTTCTTTTTTTAACATTCTTCTTTCTGTACATTTTGTTTCATGGACTGAGCACTTGACATACCCTTGTTGCCTGCGTATTAAGGTTTATTTCTTCTTGCCCTTTCCATCGTTCTTTTTGTTTTAAATCACATTAGCTGAAAGTTTAATTTCACTTTCTTTATAAAACAACATTCTATATTTATGCTTTCAGTGTCTCTTGTTTAAATTCCCCAACATGCTGTGGAAAGAGCTGAAAGGTTACTCAGGTATCAATGTCCAGAAAATTGTCAACATGGCTGATGAAGTGACGACATCACCACCTGATGAGAGGGAGGGTAAAATTGCAGATATTTCAAAGTTTGTCGACAAATGGCTCCAGACATACAGGGTGTACAAGGTAAAAAAAAAAAATCAGATGTTTAGTTAGAGCTAACCTCTTCGACTACCACAGCAAACAATTTAAGGATTTTTTTATCATTTCAAGCTTCTATCACTGACAGGAGAAACAATTTCGTTGACCAGAAGAAAAAGCAAAATTTTGGCAGTATCGTAATTACTTAACTTTCGTCAGCTGACAAGCTCTTTAAATTGTTGCAGAAAAAAAAAGACACCAGAATTAATGAAATAAGATTGGCAGCCTATGTAGTATTTTTCTCACCCTCCAGACCAATGGTCCTCAGCCCCGGGGCCACGGACCGGTGCCGGGCGTGGATCAATTGGTACCGTGCTGCACAAGAAATATTTATTATATCCATTGTATTCGCTATCTGAGCCTAACGATTTTTTATTTTGTATTGTATTTTGTAATAGATTGTAAAGCACTTAGAGCCTGTATCTACAGGGATAAGCGCTATATAAATACTCTCTATCATTATTATCATTATTTTCTTTTTATTATTATGCTACTTGTCATGTGAATCACAGTGACCGAAATCTATTTTTATTCAAGATATAAAATGTTTTAACACACAGATACACGTACGGACATACCTACTTAACACTATCTATGCCCTCCCCCCCCACCACCGCCACAGTAAAATTGTCAAACGTTGAACGATCCCTGGCGACAAAAAGGTTGGGGACCAATGCTGTAGACAGTTGTCTCTGTAGAATGAGTATGTCTTTAATTCTGTATGAACCAATTGTATATATTGGCCCAGCGGTTGGGCGTCGACTCGGGATCTGAAGTTCCGAGTTTGAATTCTGATGGATATGACATTTTATCCTTGGGAAAGGCAATTTACACACATTCCCTGAATCCACTTAGGTTTGAATGGGTACCCGACTATAGACAGTGATTGATATTGTTAGACTGATTAGGATTTCAGCGCCTAACAGGCAGCCACCTTGTATGCTTCCCAGGAAGCTGAGAATGTTTATGAGTATCTTGTTAGGTCTGTCAGGGTCCTAATAGATTGTAAAGTGCTTGGAGCCTGTAATTACTGGGATAAGCGCTATCTAAATACTCTCTATTATTATTATTCTATATGTGGGAATTAGCTGATACATAAACTTTTCCTTTCTGAAATCTTTCAAAGTAAAATACTCTTATGTGGAGACCAGTGTACTATGAAAAAATGAATCAGTGGAAGAAAAGATGTATTACAGTTATCATATCATATTTACATAGATCTGTACTATAATTTTCTTTGAATATGTGATAATTAGCAGCTGCGATTATTGCTTCATATAGTAAAAAAAAAAAAAAAAGATCATTTCCAAAAGTAAAAAGAATTTTGAGATTTTAAGTGGTGTGAAGTTTGACTGTAGTATAGTAGCCTATAATGGGGAGTTTTTTGACCAGACGTATTACCTCCCTTAGCCACACACAAGAGGTGGTGAACTAGCACTTGCAGAAAAAGAGAAAAAAATCACATTTCTTTTTGTAACTTGAAAGGCTGTTGGTTAACAAAAAAAAAGATAAAATTATTACACTCTACCTAAATAGGATTAAAATCTGTCACTTGATTGTACAAATTATCCTGTGCTTTACGTACAAATGCTGGCATATCTTGCTGTTTTGAATGACAAAATGCAGATAATTTTTTTTACTTTCTTGATATTTGGGTAGAGTTTTATCAGTCCAAATTTGTGTGACACTGGTTTCAAACTTTAGTTTGACCTATCCTTGTCACAATATTGTAGAATGTAAATGTATTTGTCTTGTGTTTTTTTTTTTTTTTCAGTACAACGTTGTGGTCAGGATGAAGGAGAAGATGTCCAGTGTCTTGTGTTTTGTTCTGGGCAAGCGACAGGGAACGTACCTGACTGGCCTCTACCTGTTCATCAAGCTGTTGAACCTGGTCAATGTTATTGGGCAGTTCATCATGTTGACCGCCTTCCTCAAGGTAAAGTAGTGCATTTTCGATGGCCTAGCAGTTGGGCCATTGGACTCGGGATATCTAAAGTGTCGGGTTCGGATCCTGATTGGTCCTCACATTTTGTACGTGGGAAAGACAATTTCAGTAATGATAATTTTCCGCCAATTGGCCAAAATCCTTTTTTTTTTTCCTTCAGCCAGTTAGTTTCCTCTTTTTCTCCTCGATAACAGTAGGCATCGTGACCCACCCTGCTTCCCTTCCAGTATGCCCCCCAGCAATTGTTCAAAGGTAAAATGAAACTTTTTTTGAATAGTTTGATATCAAAATAAGACTTTCTTTTTTTATCAGATAGGCTTGCGGGTTGGAGAGGGGTGAGGGCTGTTTTCTTACATGTTTTAAGTTGGAGAAAAATTTTCCTCTTTTTTGACAGTTTTCTGTTATCATCAATGCAATTTACACAAATCTCCCCTGGAATGTCGAGGATGGCACTCAATGGGAGACACCCCACCGGTGGTGGGCGTACACTGCCTGCAGGTGGGAGTAGAGAACCTACTTCTAAACCCTGGGCTCCTGTGGGTGGGGGGAGGGGGGGGGGAATCTTTGGATGTATGTTATAGTATGAAGCGGGTAACATAATATTTGCTGAATACTGCTGGAGGCAAATTTTATATAATAGTCTCATCCATTTCACAGTTCAACTACTGGACCTACGGCTTTGAAGTATTGCAGCATCTGGGTGGCAAGTGGGTGGACATTGACCACTTCCCACGTGTGGTCATGTGTGACTTTGAGATCCGCCAGATGCAGAATGTCCAGACATTCTCACTGCAGGTACGTGAAGTTGTGGAGAAAGTCCTTAGGTTCAGTTCATCATATCAGTATTGTACTTTCCTGTCAAAGACGAGAAATCAGAGCTTTTGCTATCATTCTTTTGCTCCAACACTCAAGTGCTAACTTTTGTCCGACTCTGATGGGCCAATTAGACCCTTTATGCTGGCTGGTAATGAAATTTAGAGAAATCCTTTTCATATACTTCGATTTGTGCACAAAATCTGCAAATCCCAACTTCATTTAGACTGATAGATAATTTAAGCATGTTTATTTTTTGCGTGTTATTTAGTGTTATCATCTACAGTAACTTGTAGCTTC
The DNA here is from genome assembly GCA_038406235.1 of Peronia verruculata. NCBI lineage: Eukaryota > Metazoa > Mollusca > Gastropoda > Systellommatophora > Onchidiidae > Peronia > Peronia verruculata. The sequence goes on from JBCAUA010561290.1 coordinate 15,900, forward strand.
TTATAACAAAACACTCCATCCAGACATGAAAAAAGGTTTGTGGTGAATGAGTTAATGTGAAAACAGAAATGTTTGCTCTTAATGGGTTTGTTTCAGTACTGGCTGTGCGAGCCAGTGATATCGTAATATTTTGGAGAAAAGCGAGGTGATGTTATCAGATTTAAAAAATTGTGTGATTTAAAAAAAAAAAAAATTATCCTGTAAAGCTCAGTAGAAGATCACCAACATACAGTTCAGATTCACACAAAAGGACAGGTTGAAAATAGAGATGGAGTGAATGAACCTAGAGAAAAGTAAAGCGGATGGAATGCATGGCCTGGTAGTGACACCTTCATGGACAAATAGGGAAAATGTTGGTTTGTGCAACAGGACACCCTCTAACTTATTTCCTCCATCTCTCCAACCCCGTTCTCTCTCTTTTTTGTTCTCTCTCTTTTCTTCTCTATCTTTTTCTTTCTCTCTCACACACACAATATATTATATACACCCGCTTTCATTAATTAACTTACTCACTTCGCCACCTACCTACCCACTCACTCACTCACTCACTCACTCACTCACTCACTCACTCACTCACTCACTCACTCACTCACT
>JBCAUA010561400.1:0-16492 GCA_038406235.1 Peronia verruculata
ATGCTTGCAGAAGTGATCTCTGATCACCCTGACTCCGAGCATTTGTTCACAGACGGATCTAAAGACGAGAAAGCCGTCGGCGCCTGCTTATTCTGCTTATTATTATGGGGAATACATGCTGGGGCCTAAATCTGAAATCCTCCATCTTTACGGCTGAGGCTAAAGGCATCGATATGGCTTTAGATACCATAGGCGTGCCAACTTTATTACCTTTTCAGACTCCCTGTCCCTATTCCAGGCCCTGAATAACCCCACGTTTAGGGATTAGAGAGTAACTCATCTCCTGCAACGCCTTTACAGTCTATTCAGCCGGGGACGGCGTGGATTTGCGTTCTGCTTGGTACCCAGTCACGTGGGCATTGCAGGAAAAGAGGCAGCAGATTCCATCGCCAAGGTCGGCCTGAGGCTGATCCCAGCAAAATCAATTTAAGCAGACTCGACTGTAATAGCAATAAATGAATTTCATATATATTATATATCAACGGTTTATCTAGTTGTATGCCTCGGACTGTTACATGTATTACTATGATATACATGGTCAGTAAAAAGGATTTGTATAAAGTGCAATTACTCTAACTTCATTACAATTCATTGGCCTGGGATGAAGTGTGAGGCAAGTGGGAGAAAGCACATGACTTAAGTATAATCGACTGATATGATTCTATTGATTCAATAGCTTGTAAAATGTAAACTGTAGATAGTCACGTACATCACTTATGACAAGATTCTGTGTTTGTATGTGAAGTGGGAATAGAATTTAAAAAAAAAACAAAAAAAAAAACATGACACAGATGCTGACATGAAAAATATTGAATCTTCAAATGGCTCATAACTCTCCTTGCTCCTCCTAACAGAATATGACCTTCTGTATTACACAGCTATGTGAAAATAATTAATTCTAGGTCTGTTCTACTTTTCTGCCTCTAGTCATACAGATTTATATGAATTGTGACTCCTCCAGCTTGCTCCTCTGTTGCCATGTACATGTATCTCATTTTCTTTGTTTCTAATGATATATATAACAATAGCTGGCAGACCAGCTTGAGTCAGTCTCAGTCATCTGGCTTATCATACAGTGATACTTGCACTGGAATTCCGTTTCCTAACCGGTTCTTAACCACACTCAATAAAATGACAAAATATTTGGCTTAAGTGGAAGTTTACATCTGATATGTCATTTCAAAACAGAAAAAATACCTTCGTAGTGGTAATTTCTATCGACATTTGTTATTAATAAGTCATGTGGAAATGAATAAATAATAATTAAACCACTCAATGCTTTATTTCTTAATTTTGAATAACACGTATGTCAATACATGTACAGCTAATTGAATGAAATTCTGAATGTTTTGTGACACAGTGAGTGACACAAATCTGCCCTTTTTGAAAAACTGTTTGACAGGGATGATAAGTGATTGAACAGACAGACTGAAATAATTCTTCACTTGACACAACTTTTAAGTGGAAATCACAACATGCTGCTCACATGAACTATTTCTGTTTCTTTATTCTGCATTGTATTCCAGCCCAAGCTCTCTTTTGTACTACATGCATCATTTGTCTGCTAACTCACTGCCAACACTTGTTTGAATATGAGTTCTGAGTTCATGTTATTTTCGAACTTGTGCTTATCCATTTGTTTTATACTTTTCTTGACACATTGTCAGCCCAAGTGATGGGGGTAAGTCAAGCAAAGCTGAGTACCGGTATTCAGTCTGTTCAGGTGATCTCTTAACTTTGCTTTGACTATTGAAAAATCTTCCTTTGGAAACAATGGTGGGACAGTGTTCATAAGTGTCTACTTGCCCATATTTCACTGGATTAACATAGTCTGCCACGTCTGCATTAAAGTACACAAAATTAATTTTAAAAAATACCATTCAGCAGATTTCCAGAGGCACCACACAATATTTTTATTAATTCAATGAACATTCACATTTGAATACATGGAGTCATAAAATATCAGAGCAAGCACTGGAGAAAGAACAATGGCAACAATAAGACAAACATTTTCACCAGGTACAACTTTTATCCCTCCAGAATCATTGATTTCTTCTCACATTTTCACACTGTTATGGTTATGGTATAAGTTTCGCTTTTCAACCTCCTACAGCGAAGTTATCTTGGCCATACTGTTCACATAATAATTTTAAATGAAATCAAACAAAGTTTTCACCTGTTATATTTTCAGACAAAACATGACAGGTATAAAATACAACAATCTCAAGTGCAAAAAAACACTTCTTGTGACAAACTGATAAGCAGCACTTTAATAAACTGGAAAGATAAGGTAATGTCAGATTTTGCTAAAACATCACAAACCTCAGTTTACAATGTAATTTGCTTTAAAAAAAACAAAAACAAATGCAGCACTGATGAAATAAAATTTAACAACCCTGAGAGACAATTCTTTGACACCTGTAACAGTGTTAGTTAAACTGTTCAAAATAAGACGGAAGTATGATAATAATGACAGCAACTTATCTCTTACATCATGCCACAGGTCATTCAGTCAAGCTCTTTGAAAACATTCAAAACCAATCCCAGCTTCCTATATGGGAAATAACAACAATTGCATTTTTATTTCCCCTACCTTGTTTCATATATTGACAAGCATAAATACGGCAAAACATCCTCACTTACAATACAATGGAAAATGTAACAATTCACATAAATCAAGTTGAATATAAAATGATATAAGGAATTATCAAATCCTAAAAACTCTATGAAGAAGATTATACACAGTTGTCCCAAGCCCAAAGATAGTAAAGACAAAAGAGTGAAAGCAAAATTTTTGCCACTTTTTCACCATCCATTATTTTTCTCAAAATCAGTCGGACATTGCTCAGGGACATATAAATTCAGCTGTGACACTGGTGGCATGATTTGGATGGTTTGACAGCTCTCATTGCATGACTATACATGTAGTTTAATTTCAGACTAAAACCTTCAAAGGCGATTTCTTAAAATATAATTCACTTTTGCTTGGCAAAAACTGATATATTACATCTGGAAGAAAATGCAAAAAAACTTTCCAAGCATACAATTTTCTAGGGACGTTGTCTTTTTTGTTTATGTTTTGGCAAAAAAGGAGTCTCCCAATCAAAAGATGAGAATTCTGAGAACAAAAGAAAAACCAGGCCCATAATTAGAAAATCAACATAGATCTAAGAAAAATTTAAAAATAAACTTCAATAAACCTTTCATCATCCTCTTGAACACCAGGCAATTATCACTAGTGGCATGATGAAGCCGGCCATTCATCAAATTAATCTACTTCAAAGCAAATGCAATGAAAACTAAAACATTTCTAGGTGCCCCTCTTCAGACAAGTGTAGAGAAATGACAATCACCTATTATTTCAGTCCAAATTTAGCCAAAGTTTGGAAAACATTTTTAGAAAATTGATTTTATTACTCTCCTGTAAAATTTGGTGTCTTTGGCACATGACTGACTTCAGCCAATGATATACTTTTTTTTTTCTTTGTAGTGCAAAACTTGGTCATTTGAATATTAAGGAACATGCTACAAATTCAGTTATTACTTGAATTCCATGTTTAAACAGTGAAAAGTCTGATCAACCATGGTGTTCTTGGGATAGCTTGACTTCATAGGGGAAATGAAAATAAGGTTGAATTAACCAGGTGTTGGCCTGAAAAGGATGTGAAGACAATGATACAAAATATGGAATGAGATTAAATTGCTATATCCCTTAAACAGCCTAGACTCCAAAGAATCTTGATGATGTAACACTTGAGGCCAACCACATAATATGTGTATCATAAAAATGTTCTTTATCATTGAGCATTGCCCAGATAAAAAAGGTAATCCATACATATAATTCATAAGTTATGAGTTTTAAAAAAAAATGTTTTTGGTGACTACATGTCTTCTTCCAGATCTACTGACACAGAAATTCACCGAATGCCATACTTGTTAGACAGATATAGATCACTTTTCTTCTTTCTTAAAATGTTTCATACAATTGTACATTATTTTCCACATCAACGATGCAGCTTATTATTACTATCCACATAAGCCTAGTTTAAAAAAAAATCTTCCAGATCTGAGAATGCCCTGACTGAGCTTACCAAAACAAGCAGACATCACACACACACTGGCCTGAATATTGAGATGTATAAGCAGATCTAGCCAGTGGTAATACTACGTAAGGCTGCACTTGCCTTCCCCTTTCCTCTACGTTTCTGTGAGGTGCAGTAGCCTTCATCTTCTCCTAGGCACTCCAAACTGATTTCGCAAAATGGGGATATCACTTAGATTATTACTCTAATGTATAAATCTTTCAATTCTGAGAGCACTGACACCACCTTTGGCCCTCTATCTCAATGTTGCAAATTTTGAACAAACTGCACAGCATTAGCCACATTTAGGGGTCCACAAATTTAAAAATATACAACTGACAGCATTCATTCTTTCTGTTCACACTATCTACAGCACAAAAACATGAAGTGCTTTCTTTTTTTTCAAGGCCTCTCAAATATGAGTCTCATTTTCATTCACTTTAAGATCGATCTTCAGCCAATTATATCAATTCTGTCAAGGGAGACACAAATGTCATATTTTGACACATTCCGAAAATTCATATTAAATGTTCTAGTAAAAACATGTTATACATCAAAATATTTGCTAACTTTTGTTTTACTGAGGTATGAGGACAAGAATAGGCTACCATGAAAATAAATTTGATTTTTCCCCCACCAATGTCAGGATATACAGAAATAATGTAAAAAAAAAAAAAAAAAATTTGTAGAAAATAACCATTCGTCCTACATGCATTTAAAAAAAAACAAACAAACAAAAAAACCCTATGAAATTGTCCTCAAACATGTCTTCTTAACATATATGATGACAGATAGTTAACTATTGAAATGCTTCGCTATTTTAAAAGGTTTATATAAGCTTATTTAAAAAAGAAAAGATGCAAAAACAATTCCATAATCACTAGCAATAATTTACACTGTAGTTCCGCTATATTGCCACTCCATTGATAATTAGTGTAAACTAAACAAAATAACATGAACAGCATGAAATAGCAATGGTTATCTGAAATAACAAAACATACTGCCATTTGGCTGGGGATGAAATATCCAAGTGGTTTTATAGTTTGTCATATCACTTTCTCTTACTTATTATTAAATATCTGAAGGAGGTTTATTCATCATCTAATGAAACTTTTTACTGCCTCAGTCAGTTGCATTTTTACTAACTAATGTTGTCTGGAACTTTCTGCGGGTGTGGGGGAGGGGGGCTTCTTCTGCCAATATGGAGAAACTTTGCCTTCAGGCCACTGTATTTATCATTTTCTGAAAAAGACTATACTTTGAATTAATTGTTAAATTATGCAAGGGAAAATTAAATTTGCAATAAGATTCTGAGGAAAAACAACCAAAAAATAATGCTACATCACAAGAATACGATGTAGTTTTTCCTCGGCATGAAACCTTGCAACATGAGTAGAATTTACTTTTAATAGTTTTAGTTCAAAGTTGTCTGAAACCTTTATGCATCTGACCAAAACAAGTCATGACCAGTCTGTGTCCGATCTGAGAATCGAGGAATAACTGCTCAGTTTTCTATCACTCATTATCTGAAATGGTGAAAATATGTTGCCATTATGCTTATAGCATAAAGAAAAGATACTGTTCATCCCATCATTTAACATTTGTCAAGAGAAGTATGAAAAAAAAAAAAAAAATAAATAACCAAGTCACTGAAGGTCAGGCCAAAAACAAACTGGAAAATCCATGCGAGCGGTTTTTAAATATACAACATGTAGTTTTTATCAATTTTGAATATATTTGTTATAACAATCTATCTACTTGCTGATGGAGAACCTGGAATCCATTGTTTAAGAAATAAAACCTGAACAAATGAGGCACTTTGGCTTACTGTTCTATCTATGGCCATGGCTTGCTTGTCTCTTGGATTTGATACAGTCCCCCCTCATGAAATCACTGGCATTAAGCATCTTTATTCATGAAACATGATGAAACAATACAAATATTCGTAACGATTGCAAAGGCAGTCGCTCACTTGAGTGGTAGGTGTTTCAACTCTTAGGAACTCTTCAACTACATTTTAGACCTACATAATTCTTCTTCTAAAATGAGTTTTAGTTTCTCGGCAGAAATAGTCTCATTCAAATCCCATTGGTTGATATGAATCAAAACCGGGTTTGTTGACCTCATTCCTAGAGTGCTGTTCAGATGTTGCCAGAAAGGTTGACACTAAACAAATTGTTATATTACGCTTTCTTCATGATTTATATCCTTGGGATAGGGTATTTAAAATGTGTTTTTAAGGCATTTATAATTGTATATATGCCTTGAGGATTTTCTATACCCGTAGAGCAGGCACTAAAGCAATGTTTTAAGCAAAAAATTTTTTTAAAAATTCAAAATCTGATCAAAACATTCGACTTTTGCACCAGCGGGCCCCCTTAATTTCCCACCAGTTTCCATAAATCTCTCATGATTTCATTGCTTCTTCAGTCTAATGAAATAATCTGAATTGTCTGCATTCCGGCTTGAAATTGAACACTAATCCAATGCGTGACAAAACTTTCACATCTGTACCTTGACATTGAAATGCATAACTTTTTAGAGAGATTATGTCTGACTAGTCAAATCTTCCTGTCGCCTCAACACCACAGGCACAGAGGTACAAGGCAACATTCCCAACTCTGTCACCAGGGCAGTGATATTCTCTGACACTGTCACATCATACATGACATTCAGCAAGCCCAGTCCAATCTCTTCCCAGTCTGCCAAAATTGGGGGTTTATGCCCAATTGACACCAGATCTTTTCCTCGAGCTGTGGGGGAAACAGATTTGAAAACTATTCAAGCAAAAAAACAGAAATGAAACAATATTTATGACCAGAAAGCTTGACTGTGAGGAGCACTGAGAATGTAGGAGCTATGCGACCTCTATTACTAATATGTACTGCTCTTTGAACACTAACAGAATCCATTTTGCCTATACATTTTCACCTACTTAACTTACTAAATGTATTAAATTTACTGGTTGAGATGTTTCATATTCGGCTGATCATGATCATGACATACCTTAAAATTCTTTAATTGCGCATCTTCTCATAGACACACATTGCATCACATAGGGTCATAGGCTGTATGCTGAATAAATCAACACATTTGTGTTTCCTATGTGTATTTGCATTGTTCATCAGATTTAGTACACTTTCATTGTGTTGAGCAAGACTAAACTTGACTCAGACATGTGCAAGTGAAAATATATCTATTTTTCTTTTCATATGTGCCATATAAGATTACTCAAAATGTTCATTGAAAAGTGATCTATAGTTTTCTTTCAGCAACTTTAAAAAATAACAAAAAAAATAGCCAAAAACCCCCAGGACCCAGAGAATAATAATAAATCTAGACGTCAGGGCTTCATAAGTTGAAAAATAAAACTGAATGATTTCTGGTGTGTTTTTTCAAGAAAATCTGTTCAATCAATGATTTTCAGAGACCTTTAATGAGAAAGTGATGGAAATAAATGGCTGAACGCAGGAACTGATCTACACATTCATGACAGCATCAGCTCCAGTATTATCAGTGCTCATCACATTGATGAATATGATGACATTATTGATTATTTCTCTGACAATGCAAATGACAAGACAGTTGAACAGAGCTCAATTTACATTAATAACACAAAGAAATAAAACTTTCTACACCACACACATGATGAGTTAATTATACTACTTTCTAAATAAATCTGCAGGAGGGACATAAAAAGTTAGTTTATTGATTAGATGAAGACAGCATATAGAAAAAAACAAAAAAAAATCCCTACATCTTTGTCTTTCACTCAAATAAAACTTGGGACTGACTAGTAATGATCAAAGAATGGGATATATAATGTACAGAATAGTGTATACAAAATATCACTGAATACACAGGGATGTCAGATGTTTTCACACACACAAAAAAAGAAAGGGAAAATTTTGTGATATTTTATCACTGTGGCTGGCCGCTGTCTGGTTATAAAAGACACATCTAAGCTTTTCATGTTAGGAGATGTTTGCCCCATTTTATGAGAAACTTGTAAATTTTTCAGGAACCTGGGAACAGGATTATAAGATTGCACAACTAGTGGAAATTCCAAGGACTTTAGAGATCCCACAGGCAGTGCCATCAACAGAATCATCAAGCAGAACTGTATTAGAAATTATTATATTATAAAACCGCTACTGCCTTGGGGATTTAGCAAAGTCAGCAGTTGATCGGCCAAAAGTACAAAAGTCGGTGATGACCAGAAAGTCAGAATTCCCACTAAAGTTGGAAGTTTGACATCCCTAAAAACAAATAAACTATAAAATAGCATGAAAGCACTTCCGCCTTAACAAATAAAAGCATAATTGACTGGTTTTGACATTTTTGAAGGTAGCAGTCAAATGATCTAGTATTGACAGATTTAACTTGTATTTCTCACCTCTGTGCTTGATGCTAAAAAAGTTTCTAATCTCTGAACTACCTCAAAATAGTCATCAGTCACCCAGCAAATGGAGAAAGCAGTTTGCAGGTGGTGCAAAGAATTTTTTTATTTATTTTTTTATTCTGAAGATGGATAAACAAAATTCTCTATCATGTAATTGTGAGTGTACTTTGTCTGCCTGGCCATGGCACTGGAGCAAAGACAGATCATATTATCATGTTTTCGACAAGTATGAAATGAAAATCTCATTTTCATGGGTTTTTCACCAATGTCTCTCAACAATTGTCAAATAACAATTACTGCATAAAACACAATATGCATTATGGTCAGACTATAACTATGGTGACAGTCCCGAAGAAGAAAAAAATTTTTTTGACCACAAAAACACCATCATGATAAAATATGCAGTGACTGAAATTTGTCTTCATCACCATGTAGAGAGATATACCTGGACACACAGACATGTGTATCTGTCACTCACCATGTAAATTGCTATCGCCTGAGTGTAACTGCACTTTATCTGTAAACTTGTATGTCTCACAGCAAACAAGCACTGGGATGTTGTTAGCCTTGGCAAGGGCTGCAATCATTGAGTTGCCTGTTCTAGAGTGCATGTCCCCAATTGCAAACATGGCTGCTGCTCCAAGGAAGACCTTTGTTGCCTGGGTAGAGAAATCGTTCAAAAGTAATTTCAGCAACTATCCTGTGTTTAAATCTCAGTGAGGAATACGTTGTTTCTGTTTCCTTTATATTCTAAATCTTAAACATTGGATACAAATAACAAATAACTTAAATGGATTGTAAACAATCTTGAGCATTTTCTTTGAAATAGAAAAGAAAAGATATCTTACTGAAGCACTATACTGCTGGATTTTATTACCATCACATGAAAATACAACAGAAATATGAACAAATGTTTGGCGTTTGATGCCCTTGTCAGGTTCTTGATTCAGTTATCCACCGCACAAACAAGATGGTGGACGGTGCACATCCTGGCGACACTTTTCGTGTCCACAAGTCACGCAAGTGTACGATCTAGTTAGTTCAGTACATCAATGGTTAAAGCTCTTTCCACAAAATGACCAAAATACGACAAAACCCCACTGGCTTTTTTTGCTCACCTCACTCACTGCATGAGCCGCTGAACCAATGTAGATATAAGAACATGGAATTCCACATCTGACCAAGTATCTCAACATTGATTTACCTGATGAAAACCAAATAATTAAGGCATATCATCAAAAGGGGTAATTACAGGGGTAAATCCATTATTTCCCAATTCCAATCCAAACTCATAAAGCAGATGTCCACGTGACTTTTTTTGTTTGTTTTTCATTAATCCTCAAAGTATTAATTATTAATAAATGGGCTACATGTGCTGCATGAGCGAAAAATGTTTCTATGATCATATGATGACATGGATATTAAAGTCTAAAAGTCACTCTATGCTCCATAATCATACTGTGTGCAGTTTAGATGGAAAATATTGCAGAGAACTCTTTTGTGATAATTCTAAATGAAGCTAGGCAGAAGAAAAACACAAAAATACAGAAAAAATTACCTTCTGTTCTTGGTCTGCCTTCTACAACAATTACCCGAAACTGCTTCCCCATATTGTGGGCAGTCTTTAATACTTGTCCTATCAAGGATGATCTGTGATCAAAATTAGTCACAACAAAAAATGAAAGGGCACCTTTGAATTCAAATATCTGACAAATAAAGGTTTCTTCACTTAGCAGTGTTTGGTGGATGTACAAATGATTCTAGTGATGACCTAGAAAAAACTGCAATTCAGATCTAGATCCAGAATTTACAGATATTAATGGAGCAATGAAAGGTGAGATAGACACAATACCTGGCTGTGTAGAAATTCTGGTCTACTTTGGAATAAAAGCAAATAAACTAAAACTGATAGATTTTTTTTTTCCTTCTATGTAAAAGTGTGGTTCCTGTCAGTTGCCATGTCTCACAACCATCTAGAACATCAATTTCTGTACCATTTTGTATAGTATGCGACCTTACATTTCAAAGAACAACATTCAGAATTTATTTTTCTTGAAGTCATAAATCAGAGCAATTGGAAATTACAGTGTTTGAGCTTAATAAAAAACATGATCTCTGATGTAGAGTTCAGGAAAATAGTATAATATTTACAGTATAGCATAAAATCAAATATATTTTGTACATGAAAAGGCTTGGCCATTCACCTAAGTTGAAAGTTAAAGAGAGCTCAAAGATGTTGACACAGCTCATCTTATGAATGCATTCAGACCAAAAAGAAAAACATACATACTAAAAGTAAAAAAAAAAAGAAAACAAGTACAAAATATTTCAAGCAACTCATTTGTTTTGCGCCCAGGGCAAATGAATCAGAAGTCACTCCGGGGGATCGTGAGACAGCTGTTTTTAACTTTTTTTCCAACTCAGATACCAATGTTTTGTTTTCGGGTTACAAAAGGTTAAATTTGCCTTTTGTGGAAAACAAGTAAAAAGGTTTGGTATTTCAGTTGGAAAATAGTTAAAAATAGCCCAACTCAAAATCTCCCAGCGTGACCTCTGACTCATTTGCCTCAGGCACAAGACATTTTATACTGCTACCCATTTCCATAATATCTTTTACTAATATCATTGCACTGAGTTTAGATCTATGCATACTTTGTCCTTATATCTTGACTAGTGAGAACTAAACGATGAGGCCCATATATCAACTGATTCTTAGTGAATGTTCATGTCCAACTAAAATCTTCTTATTAATCCGACCAGTATCATGTTAGTTTCATTCACCAAACACAAAATGCACAAGATCAAGTTACATGTTTAGTAAAAGTCTTCCAAAACAGCAAAATCAAACAAGTTCACAATGGTGAAGACGACCAAGTCATTTTTCTCACAGCATTTGTTTTCTTCCTCAATCACATACAATTATTGCATTTCAAAAGATCTACTGGTAGGGAATCTCTTTCAATAGGTCATTCACTTATGACGTTTCACTTCCGCGTCCAACAACCATTCTGTTGATTACATTTCAAACACGGAAGTAAATCACTTATGACGTTTTGCTTCCGCGTCCGCCCCACTGTCTATTGTTTACATTTCAAACACGGAAGTAAATCACTTATGACGTTTCACTTCCCCGTCCGCCCACCAAAAATTCGCATCCAAACACGGAAGTAAACACGAACGTAGAAAGGATCTATACTACTATTACTTGGAGGCCATATAGGTTCAGTAGGCTCGCAGTGAAGAGTTTCAGACATACATTTCCTCCACACCGTTACAGGATCAAACCGAAAGGTGAGTCAAATTTTTGAATTGTTTGGAGTGTTTGTACCCCTCTTCTAAAAATAGACGCCGGTATTTCCAACCTTTTGCTTGGTGGGAACAGATCTATTGCATACACAGGAAAATATACAGGAGGAACTTGATTTTCTGTAGTCGTCACATACTCCACATGTCCTTCTTCATTTTGCATGGATGTTTGCTTAACATGGACAATAATGATGTTCAGTTTGTTTGTTGTTTCTTTGTTTTTTATTCTGTGCTTATGATGGCCCATTCTATTATGGTAAACTCAGCCTGTTATGTCATAATAACATATAAGAGCATAATTTGCTTTCTGCATTGTAGATTTTGTACATGTTTGTAACAACTTGGAAAACACATTCAGTGCCCTCGTCCATGAAAACATGTTCCGGTATGTTGTCCCGATTGACTAGTTCGTAGCGACGATAATTTGAATGCAAGTCAGTAAATGTACCATATTAATACTGTAATACATGCAGTTTCGTGTTCCTTGTTAGTTTTTTATTTAGAATATCATAACTTTTTTTAAATCATTATTTTAATAGCGTTTTATAAGCAGTCCTCATATACAGTTTTACGTAAGTTTTCAAAATATGGAGCATAAATAATATGTTTGATATTTGACTTCAAAAACACGTCTTTTTTTTTTTTTTTTGCTGCACATATAAAAGCGTCCAAACTTTGAGAAAATGTGAAGGCATATTTACATTTAATTGGGAAATGCTCGTGCTCTCAGGACCGTCATAGATATTGGTTTTTCTCAGAGTCATATTTCAGTTATCTGAAGTCTTTTCTCCATTTCAACAAAGACAGATAGAGCTTTGGTGCAGACCAAGTCACCACTATGATCTCGATTCTTCAGCTTGTTGTGACGTTCATTTGGTCTGTTTGCTGATGGTTACTGTCTCAGCAAATAGTCGCCCGGGTTTGTTGAATACACACACATATTATAGATGCTGATGCGTAAGTTTGGTATTTTCACGTACGGCATGGGCATGGACAATTTGTGGGAGAATTTTCCTTTGACATGAAACAGAAATTATAATAGAAGCTTTTACATTTTATAGTATGGCTGTCACACAGTTGCATATATAACAGGTACTACCTCACTTATGACAGTGTGTCTCCTACTATTTAACAGTCAAACCTATGTTTTTGGATTTATCTTTTTTGGTTTTGTTTTTTGTTTTTATATTTTCGATTATCTCCCTTGAAATCGAACCAGCGTAGAAATGAGTGGAATGGAAATGTTGCATCGCTTTATCACTTGAAGTTATTAGTAGGCTATTAGGCCTAGTGTAGCAGACACCGTATGGAGTTGGTCGAATACATACCATACAGCAATAATAATAATACATGTATAAAAAAGTAGTAGTAGTGATAGTAATAGGATGAGGCCATGTAGAAGTAGTTGTAGTTGAGAAACTAGTGAGTATTTCTTGGTGTGAGCGTTTCATACTTTGTCAAACACTAATACATAGATTTGTACTCTTTACAGTCATATAACCATATTCCAGATACTACCTCAAAATAAAGTTGTTGGGTTTTTTTTTTCTATTTTACATAATCTAAAAACTATGAGTTAAATTGGTTGGTATGTTTGGACCAAAGATATTCATCGTCTTGACTGAAATGGATCCTGCAGCATGGAAGTAAAATGACCACTATGCTCTACTCTGTCGACCTGACAATTGTATGCCATGTAAATGTTTAGAATTGCCTTTGATCTGTGCTGGTCTAATTGCTTTTCATCAGACTTTGGAAAATTGCCATTTCTCTGAACATAATTTCCAGTGGCAGTCACAAGCAGTCCGACATTCATCAGGTTATTTGACGTAATACGTAAAGCCTAATGAAAACCTTATATAACCCTATACTTTTATAGTTTAGTTAGAAGCCTGATTTTTTAAATTTTATTTATTTATTTATTTATTTTTTTATCTATTTATTTATTTATTTATTTATTTATTTGTTCATTTATTTATTCATTTATCTATTAGTATTGTGCATTTAATTTTATGCATTTATCAGGACATAATTCCCATCGACAGTCACAAGGGGTAAGATATGAGGTTACTTGACTCAATACTTCAAGCCTATTTTTAAAACCTTTTGCTAGGTTACACTTCTAGATAACAGCTGGGAATATGATTTGTTTATCAGTACGCTTTTCATCAGAGCATATAGACAAAAACATCCTATCAGGAAGAATTGAAGGCAAGAGAGGGAGAGGCAGCCCAAGGCCAAAAATGGGTGGATGATGTAAAGGAATGGACTGGAAAGCAGCTGTGGCAATGTACAGATTTTGGCCCAGAACAAAGTGGCTTGGCGAAGGTTGGCACCTCGACCTGGGATATGCATAGACGGCCTCAGGTCTGCGCGGTGCGATGACACACAGGAGGGAGACGCATTTAGGTGGATTCATGCATTTCTCAGGCCGTAACTCCTATGAACAATCAGAGATTTACGCTGTGAGGGTTTTTGGTGTGTTTCTACTCTATACCAAAAGTCTATTGAAAACCTAATTCAACGTTATACTGCCATGTAATGGATAGAAACATAACCACTGGGCATTCCTTTCAGAATTATATGTTTCTCGGGACATAGTGGCCAATGACAATCAGAAGGGTATGTATATTAAATGCACATTGGATGACAACACATACAGCGAGAGAGGGAGAGAGAGAGAGAGAGAAAAAAAGTTGACGTAGTGCTCCACTTCCAGATACGATGAAAACCAAATTCTTTGTGCTTTGACCTTTATTTAAAAATTCGTCTTTCTCTCTCTCTGAACATAAATTTCAGGGCAGTCAGAAAGGATGCGACATGGGGATACATGTAGTTTACTGGACGTACACTTGTATTTCGTATGCATCTTTCAATCTCGATAGACGATGGTGTGTGGCATTCTGTGGAGCTTTTGTCTGGGAGCTTCTCTTCCTTGGCTTTTCTCAGCTCTCAGCCTGTAGGACAGCTGTTTACTCTACTAAGAAATGCTCTTTGTTGCATTATAGCCTGCCTGCAGTCCTGACGTTTTAATTAGAGATGCGAATGGATTTGATCAGATCTGCTCACCATGCCAGGCACAGTATAACCGTAGTCGAGCTGAGGTGCCGTTATATCCCCAACACAGCAATAGAACTTCATCAGCCCTGCCAGCTCTTCCGATTTTGGTAGAATCTTTCCCTTTCTTTGATGCTCGTTTCCGCCATTACGGCCAGCTTGTTGAAATTGGGATTTTTGCATAGGAAAGAAAGAAATTAAAACGCTCAAAAATTGTGATACTAAACCATGCGAACGGCCGGTGAATGTTTCAGGTTTTGGCTGCAACTTTGGCGCATTGTTTACTTGAGAGTGTGTGCAAAACTCTATAAAAGTGAACGAAAAGTTTGAGGGATTCTCTGATGTAAACATGAGTGGGTCCATTTACAGCTGTCAGAAAGTAACAGGGTTTACAGTATTTAATGACTTTGTTTACATGTCAGTGTGACGAGTAAACATTCCATTATTTTGTTTCATGTAATGTTTAGTCTTATTCCTTATCTTGTTTTTTTTTTTCATTCTGTTTTCCCTATAAGAGTTTCCCAAAAAAACAACTGAAAATTTAAGTGCGAACTAGAGTTCTGCATAACAGCGTTTTTGAAACGATGCCAGCCCTTTTCTTAGGGTCACTCTAGCTGCTTCCTTTTCACCCTACCAATCATGAATCGTCCAGTTCTGCTGGGCTGGGGGTACTGAATGGTCCATTGGTGCCCGTATGTCACTGGTCACAGAGTTTCTCATTCAGTACGCCTGTCAGAACTTGTAGACGGAAAAGTCAGAAAGTATAACCAGAATATAGTCTGCCAGAGGGTATAATCAATCCGAAGGTATAATCATTCAGAAAGTATAATCAATCAGAAGGGACATCTACAATCAGTCAGAAAGTATAATCAATCAGAAGGTAGATTTACAGTCACTCAGAAAGTACCAGACGGTATTGTCACAAGAAAGTACAATCAATCATAAATTATTATTAGTGAGAGAGTATAATCAGTTAGACGTTGTGATCAGCCAGAAAGGTATAATCATTCAGGTTATATATCGTCAAAAGTTATAATCAGTCAAAAGAAATAAACAGTCTGAAGGTATATATAAATAAACTGAAAGAAATGGTTTACCTATTGTGGGAGACGGTTTTTCATTTCTTTATATCTTTGAGATCTGCTAACTGTTTTCCGTTTCTGTTATGTCTTCGAGATTTGGTAATGTATTGCTGAGTTATGGAAACTGTACATTTTACATTTACATGTACAAAAATTTATATGCAATCTTATTGTTTGTTTTGTTTTGCATGGTGATTATATTACGCTTTAAATTTGGGCCGTTTTGTTTTACATGTAATTCATTTACACTGGAAGTCTTCAAAGCATTTCATTTTGTTTGTTTCTGCATTTACTGCTGGATTTCAACCTTAGCCTTTTCAATTTCTGTTTAGATGTCGGCATTTAGTTTTCAGTGCACAGCTAGGTGTAGCTTTGTCACAAATGGGATCAAGTGCATGACTGTTTTTTTGTTTTTGTTGAAAGGTTTCCTCAAGTTTGTAAAATCAATCAACAAAGAGATTAAATAAAAAATATGGTTATCTGTTTTGACATGTTGTTGTTGTTGTTGTTGTTGTTGTTGTTGTTGTTGTTGTTGTTGTTGTTGTTGTTGTTGTTGTTGTTGT
>JBCAUA010561511.1:0-16491 GCA_038406235.1 Peronia verruculata
AGCATAAATAAGCCAATTTATTATTCCGCAGCATTCTCTAGTAGTCTGTACTTTTTGAGTGTGGCCCCTGGCAGACAATGAAGATAGGGTGGTCTACCTTATGCAAAGGGATGTTAGTGGATGGATGTAACCGTAGCTAGTGGATTCCTGTTTCTTTATGCCTTAACCATGGAGGATATAATATTTCTGATAATCACCGAAGTGAGAAAGAGTAAAAGGAAATGATCACAACCCACATTCTAATCAAGACCTCGTTACTAAAGTGATCATTGACGTTTTGAAAGAAAAGAAAGATATGGGTTTTCAGTAATAGATCTAGTTAAAAGATATTGATGTATCATTACCTATGCACTATAGCTTAGTGAGGGTTGTCGTATTAGTTTAAAATGCCTCTTATCTAGATCTTCTATATTATAAAATTGCAAAGAAACCCACTAGGCTATAGACTTATGGATTCGAAGCTGAGGAATACATCTAACAGAAGTTTGGCACACAACATTGTTGCATATAGATGTGTTTCCTTGTACATAGACTGGAAACAAGCTGATTATTTTTGACGCTATTCTACAAATTTGGTAATAATGCAAGAAAAGACTCAAGAGGCTGCTTGACCCGAATTGTACGTTCTATAGCATGACGTATTCAAAACAAATTTTCATTGAGTAACATTGAGTTTAATCAATCAAAACATCAAAGTGGAGGTGCGCACGCATCACTGGCAAAGGGCTATAATCTATATAATAAGAGCAATCAGGGGGCGTGGCAGTCATCTTATAGTTCAATAAAGTCGGAATCGGTAGGCATTTAAAATTCAAGAAAATTACACACGTGGGCAAGTGATACCCAATAGTGTTATAATCTACTCTTTATTTTGATTGAATTTACACAGTTGTTTTCATTTATTTGTTTTTTTTTTTTTGTTAATGGCAAACTATCATTCATTTTGTCTGCCATGTGAGTGTGTGTGTGTAAATAATACTCAATTGATTGTAATTTGTGTTCACTCACGATTCGCAAGCGGGCCACCGAGGAGTTTACATCGCTCTCGCCACTCAGCATTGATCTACACTATGTTTTCAAGTGTTTGTGCCATTACTGTTTTAAGAATTTGTGTGTGCCATCACTGTGCTAAGCATTTGTGTGTATGATTGTGTTATTATAGTGTAGCTGTAGAAATTCTTCGTAGCTTTATATTTGTGGTGTAGATTATATATTATGATTCAGATTCTCTTCGCAGGTAAAATCTAGATTCTAGATATAAGCAGTGCAAAGATCAGAGATAGATAAGTCTTATATTTTACCATTTTTCACAGACAATGGTCAATGTCAGTTTATCATTTATTCCCCGTTCGTAGAACGGATTCGTGATCACTCATTACCAGCCTTTCAATGCAGCTGATACAGATGATTTATTTTTATCCTCATCTTAATACAAACAACTCAATATTAATGATACATTTCATAAGGGCTGTTTGTCTGTTTTATGTGCACTGATTTAACTAAAAATATTCGAAAGAAGTTGGCAGTGTTTTATTAAATTAAGAACAAACCAAGACTGCTAATCAAGACACAGAAATGTCTCTGGTGTCTGCCTTTATCTGTTTCTTTTCAGATACTTATAATAGATTTGTTCCTACCACCAAGGGAACGGCTGGAAATCCCCGTCTTATTTTAGTAAGGGGGGGGGGGGTACAAACACTCCAAGCTTTTAACTGTCATTAACATAGAAAAAAGTATGAAAATGCGAGGGGTCAGTGACAATTATTGTTGTTCTCGGATCTCTTGGTGGAGCGATAACAGACTTCAGTGAACGTTCTATTTTTAGCAGAAGGTACAACCACTACACCGGGGATTTCCAAGTTTTGGCTCAGTCGAATAAGAACTATTTTCATGATATTTGACAAAATGTACATGTAAAACACTCATGTCTCATCAAATATGAAAAGAACTTACTTTTGAGGATAAATAAAGTTCATTTTATCATATCCCATCTTATCTTGTCTGATTTCTTCCATTACATCCAGGTTGAGAGTATTTATAAAGCCCTTTTCACCGTAATAACACGCTCTAAGCTCTTTACAGTCTATTAGTACCCTCACAGACCCATAGAAGGCACATGAGCTATCTCAGCCTCTGGGAAGCATACAAGGCGGCTGCCTGTTAGGCGCTTAAATCCTTATTAATCTAACAATATCAATCACTGTCTATAGTCGGGTACCCATTCAACCTTGGTGGAGTCGGGAAATGTGTGTGAATTGCCTTTCCCAAGAACAAAAAGTAGGGACCAGTCAGGATTCGAACCGGGAACTTCAGATCCTGAGTCCGACGGCCGAACCGCTAAGCCACCGACAAATAAACAGGTACAAACAAAATACATGTATTTCAAAACATAGGTCTTTCATGCCACTGTGGTTATGAAAATTGTGTCGATATGGGAAATAAACTTCCAATACAAATCTTACTACTCGAGGATCTCGCTTGCTAACGCTCCCTCCCGCCTCCACCCCCCTCTTCTGTGTGTGTGTGTGTGTGTGTTTTAAGCCTTTCAATCCTTATAAAATAGGATTATCTCGGCTTTCTCAGAAGTTGCCAATTTTTGCTGCGAAATTTTGTGGGTAGAAATTTGGAATTTGGAAATTTTGCCCGGACAGAGGCACTCGGCCTACTCTTCCATCGATTTTGAACTGCCAAGAGTTCTTTAACGTGCGTGACACAGAACCTCCGAAATATATTCGCCCTTCTCCGAGAAGGCCAGACGTCGGGCTTTCCTACCCACAGGAAGACAGGGGACCGATGAGTCACTGAAAAAGTGCGGGTTTTCGATCTTCGTGTCCTGTCATTCCCCGATGCAGAACCCGCGGGTAGACCCCGACATGTTTTCTCCATGAGCAGACGCCATACCCATTGAGCCACTGCGTCCCCCCCCCCCCCACCCCCCTCTAACGAGTGCACCTGCTGGCCTTTATGTGCGCCAGGTACCCGCAGTTTTTGGCCCTTTCTTCGTTCAGTTGGATGGAGTTAAGGAGGCATCCGCGTGGAGATGTAGTAGACTTGAGGTCTGCGTCTCGCAGTGGATGTTTAGATCCAGTAAACCCTCATTCCCCCCCCCCCCCCATAACCCCTTCCTTTCCCCCCTTCCCCCACTCCCCAAAGTTTGAAATGTTATTAGGAGAAAGCATGTGAAAAGTAAGCAAAAGATTAATGATTTGGTCTTTTGCAACCTGAAAATGCTACTATCTCACTTCCCGTCCCCCTTTTTTTCCCAGTAGTTTTGCAGAGAATGGATTGTTTGAGTGTTTATTAGTAAATGCCGGCCGCTTTACAAGAGAAACACACTTCTGGTTTGTGCATTACTGTTTTGCTTTCTTAGTAAAAAGATCGAAGGGATTTTGACATTTGCGTTTTCTTATACACACCAATTTGGCTCCTAGGATGTCTTACCTTGGCCATGTTGTCTTGACGTTTTGAGATCACTTGTCGTGTTATCTTTTTAAACCATCGTGTTACGGTTTATAAAGGATTATTGTATTATATAATTATAAATAAACCTAAAAAATAATCATATGGTCGACTCCTTACAACTCCAGAACATAACATTTCACAAAAGCCCCACGGCATTTCCGGCCAGAGGTAGGCTATAGGGCACGCGTTTTCCCTCCGGAAGTAAAACAACCACACCCTGGCTCCTATTGTTGAAAACCCCTATTTGTTGTTACTGGAGGAGTTTTTTTTTTTTTTTTTCTTGTAGTTATTAAACCATCGCAACAAGCAGCGAAGAAGTGAGACAAAAGCAAGGAGCTTATATTGGAGAGCCGACTGTTGACGTCACACATGCTGAGTGTGGAGCCATGCCCATGACGGAAAGATACCCAGTTTACGTCGTTCACGTTTTAATGATTTCAGGAATGAACGAAATTCACACTGTCATTATCTCATGATTGCAAGTCTGTTGTATTCTGTTCTTGCTGTAGCTCTCTATTAAAATAATAATAATAGGCCTAATGATAATAATTATAATCCATTTGTTTACAAGAAAAGATTTGTTAGATCAGAATAGTGACTAACTCCGTGCGTCGTAAAGGACGCCAAGCATAGCAAAGCAGCAACGCCTCCATGGCCATGGCGTCCAGTGTTGGCACGCGAGACACATGGTGTTTTGTTAAGGTGACCTCATCAGTCCGCTCTCCAGTATAAGCTCCTTAGACAGACGACAAACTTGCCGCCAAGAAAGACCAAGGTCAGGGCCGATGGAATTTCCTTGTAGATATTTGAATTTGATTCCTATAAATCAAAGTATTTGAGTCCCATGGAGAGCAAACGAATTTCTTCAGGGGACCCAATCGGACCAGAAAGGAGCGCAGAGGAGAGACGACACGCTAAAATTTTAAGAAAGGAAGCCTATGAGAAAAACTTTTAGGCCTAATAAATTGAATCAATCTTGAAACAAAATAATAGTAGGCAAAGAACATAGATGATCTAAAAGAACAAAAGATGTATAACAGACTAACAGAGGTAACAGAAATTTATTTGAGTTGTAATAAACAAAATTAAAAAAAGATACTTACAATGACAGTGTGAGTAAAAAAAAAAAAAAAATCAGGTATTTACACAACAAAAAAACAAAACAAAACAAAACGAAACAAAACAAAAAATAAAACAAAACAAAAGAAAAGACAAAACAAACAAACAAACAAACAAAACAAAAACAAATAGATAGACAATGCTAGCACAGGATGCAGCAATTGAATCGTAAGAACGATTCGGAAAACTTTGAGAATCTGTGACATAAAAAAATAACATCAAAGCAACTTTTTAAGATGGTTTTTCAGTTCAACATTTGAAGACTAAAATGCTTAAGTTTTTACCAAGGCAGATATGATGCCGTTTTTCGTATCAAACTCACCGCAAGTTGTACAAGCAATCCTTTCATCAAAAGTATATTTCATTATTATTATGTTTATTTATAAACATTTCAACTGCGACATACACACAGGCACGCACGCACGCACACGCCCACCCACCCCTCCACCAGACGCGCACACATCAGCACACACCCACACCCACCCAGCCACACACACACACACACACAAACACACACACACACACACCCCATCACACACTCACACACACCCATAACCCCCCCCCCCCACACACACACACACACCTACATTTATCATAACATTCTCACCCAGATTGAGATATCTATACATAATCTTGAGTCTTCACTGTAAAACGTTTTCATATAAAAATATGGCAAACTTTTGGCACCTAAAAAATGTCAAATTTGTGCCCGGAAAATTACAGCAAAAGGTTTGCTTTATTGGAAAACGCTTGTTGGCCTATAATATTAAAATTCGAAAAAAAAAAAATTGGCCCTCCAAAAATGCCAAATGTGTGATGTACAATTACAGAAAAAAAAAAGAAAAGAAAAAACAACTTGCCGTAAATCATACGGTAAATTGATGGTAAGTTCACATCAAATGACTGTAAATTTACAGGCAATTTTTACTGTGTATTCTCTCCACACTTCGTATTCTCATTTGCCTAGGTGTCTCTCTCTCTGGTGTGTTACGTCAGTGCTACCCCCGCGGGGGCCCAAGGTTTATAAGTAGCTTCTCTGCTCCCACCTGTAGGCGGTGTAAGCCCGTCATCGGTGCTGTATCTCCCATGGAGTGCCATCTTAGGCATTCCAAGGGGGACATCCCTTCTCTCTCTGTCTCTCTCTCTCTCTCTCTCTCTCTCTCTCTCTCCTTGCTCCTGTCTTCTGTCCCGCTTTCTTGCCCCTCTTCTTCTTGATGTGTAAACGTATCTTACCGTGTTTGATACAGTATAGCCGTAATCCTGTTGATGTGTCGTCAAACCCCAACACAACACAGCAACAAATTCTGCTGTGTATCTTTGATGTTAGCAGATATATCTATGTGTCTTTATATAGGCAGACATAATAAGCCTGTGTTTATGGTACCATGGTGAAGTAAATAGTCTGGCATTGTTTGTTCTCTTCATCCGCCACTTTGTGTCCATTCACCCTTTCATTCCCCCTCCCCCTTCTCCTTTTCCCTCATTCTCTCTCTCTCTCTCTCCCTCCCTCTGCAGCTACCGTTCTCTCCCTATTTCCTAGATCTTTTACCTCCCACACAAACTGCTCTCTCTCTCTCTCTCTTTCTCTTTTTCCCCTCCTTGTTTCTTTCTCTCGTTTCTTTCTATCTCCCTCTTTCTTTCTTTCAATCGCCGTCTATCTAAGAGACCCTTCCTCTCGCACCCGCTTTCTCCTCTGTTGCCAGGGGCAACAAAACCACCTACCTCTTCTGTTGCCAGGGGTAACAAAACCAATCTGGTAAACTTCTCCTGCCCTGAAGGTGCTTATGGTCAATTAATCTGTCAATAATTCACACACAACGGTCAGTGGCTATAAGAAATGACTGACCCATCTGATCCATGTGGGGCCATCGGGTACAGACTGCAAACAAGAACACGAAACCAAAGAAAACAAAAACCCCAAACATTATCCCCTTTTTATGTGTGTGATATCTATGCCCGTTTTCTTTTTGCTAATTATGTTTTCTTCTCCGGCACTCGCCAAATCTGTTCAGATGAAAATAATGTAGCATTTGGAAACTGCACCTCGACAAGCGATGAAGCCACGATTCTTTTAACATGTGCGGTGTGCATATATCCTCCCACACAGAGGCTTACAAAGTCGATTCGTAGTCATCAGGGAAGGCTAGACTTAGACTTCTCTTCCCAAAATGTCAAGAGGATCGTTGTTTCTACCCTCTTTAAGAAGTCGGAAGGATTGTTGAGTCACCAAAGAAAATAATTTTATTTCAGAACCTCCCCTGCCCTCCCCAACCCCTTATATTCTCCATGATTTGACAGAAGTCGTTTAGTTTACGAAATAAATGAAGTGTGGTAGGTTTGTTTTTTTTTTATATTTCCAAGCTGCATCTTAAGATTACACCCCCCCCCCCCCTTTTTTTTTTCTCTTCTTCTCAACAAAATTAAACCACCGATCAACTTATTCTCTATCAGTATCACAAGATACATTTATTCTCTCTCTCTCTTTTTTTTTTTTTTTACTTTTTTTCTTCTTTTTTTTTATCTCTCTGGTTTCTCTCACTGTCTTTTTCCCATGTGTTTCCTAAACGGTCTTTTAGTCATACTTTCACTGCTGCTGCCCTCGCTCTCTCTATGTTTTTGTCTATTTTATTTTTTTTGCCCCTATCTGTTCTATGGTCTCCGTATCTGTCATTTTATCCCTCTTCTTGTCTGTCACTCTCTCTCTCTCTTTCACTCTGTCTTTCTCGCAGACACGCTCATAACCTCTCTCTTTCTTCTGTCCATACCATCACCTTCTCCTATTAATTCTCCCTAGCCCATGCATATTTAACCAGGATGTCACACGCACACACGCACATACACAGACACACACACTGCTAGCTTTCTTCCTCACTCTCAGTGACTATCATTCCCTCTGACCAGCTCGGGTACTCACTCACAAAGAACAGAGGTAGTTAGTCACAATGCTACAGCTATCTTTAAATGAGGAGAAGACCTTCATACTCTCTCTACAGTCGGCGTGATGAGGATTCTCCTCGATAGCCTTTGAACACATGACATTCTGGAGACAACACACACACACGGATGATCTCATCATTATCAAAGAGACTAATTACTTGTAATTAGCTAGTATGGTGTTGAGTGATTCAGAAATTTCCAGAGCAGGCCAAAATGCATATCTTAGGTTATTTGTCTCTTTAACATATGGTAAGTTGATGATTTCCTTCTTAAAGCCCACGACGTTTTTTATTTTTTTAAATTTTTTATTTTATACTCAATTTATTATTAATGTGTTACTCTTATTGTTTGTTTCATTTATCGGCATTGCCTGTTACTTATGGGGGGGGGGGGCTTTTCGGTTTCGATGCATTTAATAAATTGGAACGGAACAGGAAGACAGGTGACAGATGAGAAAATTATTGCCATGTCACAACTGACAATATGTAAATTGTGCAATTTCGATAACAACGTGAATTATGAAGAAGAAAAAATGGTTTAAAAAATGGAGAAATGTTAACTATACCAATTATCTCTATGTAGGTAATGTTTGCGAAGTGCTGAAATCCCTCTCTCATAACCACTTAAGTTTTCTATTGACAGTGTTATCATTGATATTCTTTTTATTCTTTTTTACTTATTGTTTTTTAATAAATCAGATTGTTTACTAATCAATCAGATCAAAATTGCCATTCAATCGAAACTGTTCATTCATATCAGAGATACAAAAACAGGCGTGAAACAATTATGCTTCCATGCAATTCAAACTTTATCTTGCTGTAACTTTGAGAAAATGTACTATTATCTGTCACAGCCAGATCTTTGGATTAGGAAAACCCTATAAAATTAATAATCTGGACCACTTATACTTTGTTAATATCCCACTGGCTGAATTGTTTATGAATAATGCGGTTCAATGAACCAAAGACACACACACAATGCATATAATTCGATCCAATGATGAATTGTTAACGTCATCATAGATGCTGTGTTAACATTACCTCGAAGTTACTCGATCAAAAGATGTAATGTTAAGTAAGGTACCGGCCTTGTTACATGTAAGGACGGGGCGAGACAATTTCTTCCCATCCGACGCCCATCTGTTTCATTGACCTAGAAACTTGTACGGCACGCATGGGTCTGTCTCACAGGCTGGATGTCCACAGACGTGTGTGTCGAAATACAGGAGACGAAAAAAGAAATGTCTATACTTTTATGACCATCTGCCCAAAATGAGACCAAATAATATTAACACTCATAATACTGATAATAAAAGCACATTCTTTTAACTGCCTGCCTAGATCATAAAAAGGATGACATGTGTTTTTGTTTAATTTTCGTTTTGTTTTGTTTTGTTTTTTGTTTTTGTTTTTGTTTGTTTGTTTGTTTGTTTTTTTAGTTAATAAGGTTTATAACAGAAAAAGAAAAAAGAAAAAATGAGAGGCATTTGGCTCAGACAGGCCATGCGACCACGTTTTCCATGCCGATCCATGGTCTTATGATGGCAAAACATGGAACAGAGTCTGAGGTTCTTGTCAAGCTTTACAATTATATACACAGTTCATCCATCAGATTCTGGTCAGCTTTTCCTTCAGATTCTTTATTACATGTAATGATAGGCGCGAAAGTTGGCGTGCCCTGAAAATGTTGTTCTTCCTTTGATGTGTAATGTATGGTCTCTTATGTGTGTCACTTGAAGAAGCATCAAGCTCATTTGTTGTATACTCTTATATATAAGTGGACAAATCTGATTGTTTGGTCTTGAGATAGAAGTCTCAGGTCGTCGTCGTCGGCGTCGGCGTCGGAACGTCTCGAGAGACGATGGTGTAGCGCTAGGTTTGGGGATGGCATCTTCTAGAGTGGCTGAGGAGCCCCACCCTAGAGTGGCAGTCTCGGAAACTGTTGTTGCAAGTAAAGGGGGTTGACACTGCCACAGAGGCTGTCTTTGCCTTTCTCCTTGCCCTCTTGTCTGCGAGCTGGTTGTTTCTAGTGATTTCTGCCCGCCTCACTTCCTTACTGACAGTGGCTCTCCAGAACTGGCGGTTGTCGGCAGAGCATTCTGTCTTCAGAGTGATTTCCAAAATACAAAGTGAATGCACAAGGCACTTTTGCACCAAACCGATTTTTAAAAAAGTATTATTATTATTATTATTTTTTTCAAACCAAAAAGTGGCTGAAGAAACTGTAGAAATACCGGCGGATAGCCTAGATCGTATGCTGGCGGGAGGGGGGGGGGGGATGGGGCGGGCAGTGGGGTGCGGGTCTTAGAGTGACTATTTTGAATGCTTGAAATAGGACTTTTAAGCTTCAGATTCGGATTCAGCATTCTCAAAATAGAGGTAAAGTGTGAAAAAAAAATTGTTTTGTGTCTAATTGTCATTACAACGCTACAATATTGGATTTTGTGTCCTGAAAAACAGCTACTTTAAAAGCGCCTAAAACTGCTAGAGTTGAGTAGAACAGTCTGAAATTTTGCACATTAACAAAATAGCCCTGCAAAAAAAAAACCCAACTAATATGCATTTGGTTTTCGTTTTTATGCCATAGACTGTCTGTCATAAAAGTGATGGATGTATACATTTCTCAATTTTCCAACAAAAAAACCAATTTTCACTAGAAACGTGAATAAGATGCAGAAAAAGGGATGCATATTATTAAACCATATGCTATGGGGAATATATGTTCAAAATTCGAAGCCATTTGGCTCAGAGATAAAAAGACCTTAGAGAAAAGGATGAAAAAAAAAAAGTTTATTTCTTGAAAATCGCAACTGGACTGTCAAATCCTTTCTATTTTGTCTCTTAGTAGTGCCGTACTGGTGTCGTTTTGGGGCATGAAGCTAATCTGTCTGGCTCCAGTCGTTATTTTTCTCATATTAGATGACGTCAGAGTGTCCAAAATAGCCAAAAACGAACAAACCAGAAACCAAACCAAACCCGAACCAAATACAACGGAAGTTTGACGTTTTCATCCTAAACCTCATTTTCAGAACCATGTCCTCTTAAAAACAATAATTTATAAACCTGTATTATAGTAAATCGTACGTAAGGGATAATGAGTGAGTCTGCGCAAATTGGCCCTGAAACGCTTCGAACACTTAATGAGAGATGGACTTACACATAATAATGTGTATTTTCCCAGTAAGTTTATGATAGACTGATACAACATTAAAATTTGCTCCTATCCTGCGAAATAATCGATGGCTGTATGAGGTTCATCTTTCCTGTCGGACTAAATTAGCCTGTGTGAAATACGACCCGTTTGTGGTCATATGCTGTTCAGCTCGGCATCTTTCTGTCTTCCCTAGTCCCCCCCCCCCCCACCCCCCCGCGTTCTTTTACATTTCGCCATCACTGTTATCAACAAACCTGCATGATTTACAGGGACTAACCAATCACAAATTTAATCCATAACGCATTTAAATGTCTCGGTTTGCGAGACTTGTACGCCACAGAGATCTGTGGGTCCAATGCAATTATCTTGAGAAGGACAAAAATAAAGATCAGCGATAGAAACACGCGCATCTTGACACAGCAACACATGTTAAACTTCAATCTCTGACTTTGATTTAAAAAACAACAACAAACAAACAAACAACAACAACAATAACAACAACAACAACAACAAAAAAACCCAGTTACACGACAGATCTTAGAAGTTGAAACGAACCGTTATAATAATAAATCATATATCACTAAATAACAACATCAGTAAGCAAATATACAAGCAGAAGACGGAAGACAGAAGGGGAGGAGAGGTGATGGAAAGAAGAGAAGCAATAAAGCGGGGGGAGACAGGGAGGGAGACTGGGAATGGGGCAGGCATGAGCGAAAGCAGAGAAGAAGAGCAGATAGGGTTAAAACCAGTAAGCAAATGACTTTTACAGGTGGACAACACCATGAATAAAGATGACAGAGGGAGGTATGCGACTGATTATGATGTCCCGCCAGTACTGACTCCCAAGGATGAATTCCAGATTCACTTCTCTCCATGGTGAACGTAGTAGGTTCAGACACAAACTGCGAGGCGCTGGTTGGTAGGGGCAGGATGGGAGAGGTAGGGCACATTAAGAATAAATAAGCGCAAAACCGGTTGTTATGACTATGAACATTTCATTGTTGTCCTTGAATTGTAACTTTCACAAGGGTTGTCCTGTAAGATTAGGTAAATGGGTGCCCATGACAAGAGGAAAAGGGGGGGGGGGGGGGGCTGCAAAAAATAATGACAAGTTGAGAATGGGCGTGGGGATGGAGTGGGTATAGCTCATGAGTAGAGCTGAATGTCTTCAAGAACAACTCAAGTATGATCACATTTCATAAAAAGCAACTGAAGATTTAGTTTATATAATAACAAAATGATATACCTTCAACGGTGTTCTGTGCCACGAAGTGTACACTATTGTCTACTCCTGATGACGGCATAGAAATCAATAACACAGCAACGACAACGGGAAAGACAAACGCTCAGATTTTTAAGATAGAGAGTGAGAAAAATGCAGACAAAGGGCTATAAGATATCTGGTGATACTTACGGCTGAATATCCCCTAGACCGCCCGAACTCTGTCTGTCTGATGGGTGAGAGGGACGGATCTTTGTCCAGCGTGTGACCCATACTGCTGTGTGGTCTGTGGACGAAAGATACATTTATTCGTGAGATAAACGTGGAGTCGAAAGCCAGACTTGCATAAGACTTGAGAGATACATGTAGATCTTGACTCCAAACTGAACCGCTGCGACAGCAAATAGTATATCAACATACTCATGTCTTAATTTGGCTCTGAATAGTATATATGTCGTCCTCATACATATTCAGCCTATTCGCTCTTGATGCCTGAATCAGCTCGCATTCGACCATTATTGAGAATAGCGGAGCTGCTCATATCATTTCTGGGGAATCAGCCAGGGAGAAGTTATGGAAGATTCCAGTTTCCTCTCGATGCCGTAGGGTAAACAGGTCTAATGATTGCTTCCACGTGAAATTGGTCCTACATGGAACCGTATAACGATGATTGACAATATTATTGTTCACACATCTCAACGCTGGGCAAAATTTTCTTAGTGAACAAGATAATATGGCTGGGAACTGGACAAGGATCAGTCAAATTACGGCAAAACGACATTAAAATAGCATCTGGACAGAAATCCATCTTTCTTTCTTTCATTGTTGCTTTCTTTCCTTCTGTCTTTCTTTCTTTCATTTTCTTTCTTTCTTTTGCCAACGTCTGCTTAGGGTTGGCTGGGTTTTTTTTTTTTTCAGCTGTTGTTGACAGCTGAGATAACCACCACTACAGGAGGTTGAAAAGCTTATAAAAACCCATAACCATTTTTTTTAGAACGTAAATGCAGAGGACAAAAAACGGGCATAATGAACAGTTTAGTGCATAAATCGATATATTATCATTACGTCACCCTGATATATCCATAAGAGAAACATTTTCTCATTCAGAGGTTGAGTGTTACTGCTATTTCTGCATCATAAAAACATTGCTATGACCACTTTCAGCACATTCATTCCGACATTTCTGTTCGACTCCAGCGACTTGGGACTTATTCTGACTGACTACTAGTAAAAGTGTGTGTATTTCCGCTGACTGTATATGGCTGAAATCACAAATGGTTTTAGTTTTACCAGTGGACGCTTAACACACCGAGACACACACAGACATACCACAAGTGTAGATCACAAGTGGAACCCACGAAGAGATGGTACATTTATCGACAAGTTGAATCTATCGATTGACCTCGTCTCACACTGTTCGGACTCCACTGCAACATATCTTAAAGGCTTAACGAAAATTAATGTTATGCACACAAGATGAGGCTTGAGCATATCATGTGGCATCTCCAGGGCAGGAAAAGTGAGAAGTCTTCTTTCCGTAGAAATGGGGATACATTATAAAGAGCTTAATATG
Organism: Peronia verruculata; assembly: GCA_038406235.1. Lineage (NCBI taxonomy): Eukaryota > Metazoa > Mollusca > Gastropoda > Systellommatophora > Onchidiidae > Peronia > Peronia verruculata. The sequence goes on from JBCAUA010561511.1 coordinate 13,470, forward strand.
GCTTATAAAGAGCTCTTATTAAGAGCTGCTTCGCTTTCCATTCAATGATATAGAGAAGGAAATCTCGAGTTTTTTTTACTACATTGCAAAGCTACAGCTTTTCCATAACTCAATCATTGTGAAATGTAGTGTATTAGATAGAGGCTATTTCCATATCCTCATAACTAAATTGGCTGAAGATTAGAACCAAGCAGAACGATAAGACGGACCCTTCAGCCTCGCATTTGTTTGATCTCTAAGACGAGAACCTTGATTTGCCTAGACCACAACATGAGATACATAAGTCATGAGACATGCTGTCCCCCCCTCCCCCCTCAGGGCAAAGCTTTATTGCATGTCATGCTTGAATGGTATTTCATCGTTGTATATCACATTTATCCATGGCACCTTTGTGAAACGCATCACAATTTATAAAAAAAAAAAAAAAATTATTTCCACGGAAAATAAAAACACTTTTAAATACGTTCTCATGTCACTGATCTATGGCTTCAAGATATGCATATAATGTCTCAAAATGTCTTCTTTGCCAGACTTGACCTTTTTTTTAGCTATGTCTTTAAACATTCTCATCCTCTGATGGCATGGCATCCAGCTCTGCGCCGTCTCTTTTTCAGGTCATATTAATAAATCATGCAATATCATATTCTCATTTGTTGGCGAAGCTTACAGGTAATCTAAAGTATCTTGTAGTGCAGATTCTATATTTGTTAGTTCTTACCTCGTTATCTGCCTAGAGCTGCATTGTATGCAATCATCTCGACACGAGTATCATAAGGATGGTCTAAATCTATTTAGTACATCAACCACAGTGATTAAGAAAAACAACTATATTAACCAAATCTAATATTTACACACGTCCCCATTCCTTATCCAATGAGTTGTGTGCTGTAAAGGTTCCAGGATAAACAAAATATCCAATTATTTTATCACAGACAGCAGACATGGGATACTACAACACTATAGCAATTTAAAATGTTGTGTCTCTGTTATCAGAAATCTCTCCTTTTACAAACAGAATACTGTACACTCTAAGGCATACAGATCTGGTACTATGGCTCTGAAATCAACGTGAATGCTATCTATCTCTCAATTCCCTACTCCCGACACAGAATGTTAATAATTCCTTTTTGTCTGTGTGATTGACTTTTATCTTCTTTCATGTTACCTTCCCTTTCTGCCTTAGGGCCATCTACTGATGTCTATCTCGGCGGCTGGTTGAGAAAATAAAACAATCTTGTCTGTTTTCACAGGTGGCCTTTATAAAGATTTAACATTCTGTGTCTCAATCATTCTGTCAGTGCACATTTCTCCCAGGTCTTAGTTCTCAAAGGTGACATAAAGATCAGACGGACTCTGTGTTTCTACTGGCAAAGTGAAGAATCGCCCCACCTTAATCTCGATTCTTTAAATTCAAAATCCTATGTCCCTATCATCAGACTTTGTTTCATCCACCTCCCAATGCTCCCACGTAGACGTGAAAAAATGACGTTGTCAGTCTCTGTGATTAACGTTTAGTTCTCTTTTCTCCCAAATTCTCAAGTACCCATAAAACACACCCAGTGTCTCTGGGGCAGAATTCTATTTTCTTCCATCCCTTCCCCCCTTCCGTCCCCTTTAGAAACGGTCGGTATTATCAAAATTTAGTCCATCTGCCTCTCATAGAGACACAAGAGTAAGTCTTTTCTGTCATCAAAGTTTGTTTCATCTCTTTCACCGTTCACGGATGAGTACAAAATATAAAGAATTCACAATATAATGTTACATCAACGAGTCTCCTACCTATCTCTGAGTTCGCCAATGCTGGAGACCCAGGTTGAGGTAGCTGCAGGATTACCCAAGGACTTTGGCAAGGCAGAAGAGCCAGCAGTATCTCCCAGTTCGCCTTCCACCCAGTCTGGTAATCTCTCGGCCTGTGAGGATAGATATTTAAGCTGTGTTTTTGGGGAACAAAAATTAGGTAAGAATTTTTGAACTAAGAAATAATAAATGCACTTACCTTTTATACAATATTTTATAGTAATGTCTAGCTCAATTTTGTCTTTTTTTTGGTCAAGTGTTTCAATAACCACGTTGGCTTTAATTGGCGAAGAGATGTGAAGTGCTTTCTTGGAAAAGAAAGTAAAAAGATAAGGGGGAAAAAAAAACTGATTTTGTTTTTGTTTTGTTTCTATTTTATTTCCTGTTTTAATTTCAATAGCAATTTCCTCCCTTACACAGAATTTTGAATGTTGATGTATGTAGCTTGAAATCCATGCACATAACTATTGAAAACGAAAGTAGTTTCATAAATCCATTTTGTCCATGTTTTGCCGTAAAGTAGGAGAAAAATTGTATCAGCGAGTAAAAGCGTAAAAAACTCAATCGCCGTTAGAGAATATAAAACTGTTTGGAGAAAAGGGATTTAAAATTTGCTACTGGCGTAACAAAGACAAGATATGGTCGACGAAACTATTACGTCATGACAAGCTAAACTGAACGTTATGTCCTAACGTGAATTTTTGCAACTTGATAATATTTATGGCGATCCTTTCCCTTCCGCCTTCCCCCTCCTACCCTCTCTCCCACCATCAAATCAACGCACATCTCCTTATGACAATGAGTATCGACAAATAGTATATACACAGTATATCATGGCAGCTTCTCTGCTTTCTTTAGTTTCTTGACAGCCAGCACAATGGATCAGATTTTTAACGAAAGAAAAGATTTTCAATTTGATTTCACGGTTTCCTAAGTTCCGTGACAACATATTGGATGACTACTGCTGATTTTCAGTCTGTTTGATTTCACAGTTTCGTCGTCGGATCGAACTAGCCCATGCTGGTATTCAATTATCTAAAGTCGAAGGCGTTACGCCTTCATCGGTGGCATCATATAAAATGAAGCAAAACTGGACGCGCACATGATAAACTGGAGTTACGTACATGATCACATAACACAATAGTGTAATGTCATTTTTTTACCACGGTTGTGGACAACTGAGATAACCACCACTACAGGAGGTTGAAAAGCTTATAAAAACCAT
>JBCAUA010561622.1:0-16490 GCA_038406235.1 Peronia verruculata
CCAGATTGACAAGCCCGGCAAGGCGCGCCGCAGGGCGTTGTAGCCCTTAGGCTGGGTCGCAGTTCTAGAGTTAAGGCTACGTAGCACGTAAGTCAAACAGAGGTCAGGTGCATATATTATCAGGATTGGTGCGCCGATACTCGAGGGTTCCAGATAAACATACACAAGTCAGCGAGCGGCTCCAGGGAAAGTGCTAGTGTGGTGGAGGAAGGAGGGGGGGGGGGCATTGACTCCTGGGATGGGAAATGGGATTATGGGTTGGAGTGCTGGAAGTAAAGGCAAATAGCAGTTGGACTAGAGGTCAACAGTGAGAACTGATCTGTAAGGTCTGGGTGAGTGAGTGAGTGAGGAAAGCAGAGTGGTGAGGTGGGTGGGTGGGTGGGGTGATGAGGCGTAGCCATGCTGTATCGGATAACTGCAGATGTTCCTGCTGAACCTCCGCCTCTGTTACCCCCCTTCTCTGCTGTCATCTTAGTGTCAGATGGTGAGTGTGCCAGTAAAGCGATTATGAATTCCTGCAGCATGTCTTAAGTCACTCTCCTTCTCTCCCCGCCCCCCCCCCCCTCCGGCGCTGACTGTGGACGTCTCTTTGTTTCTACTGAGAAAGATTGGAAGGGATATATAAGTATCCCAAGTTATAAGTAATCTGATCACCAGCAGCAGAAAAAATGAAAACAGGGAATGCCCTGCACACAGGCTGGTGGACTGACTCTGAAGAACTGGCTTCCTGCACCAGCATGGGAATGTAGAAAGTGGCCCCACCTACTGCATGACTCAAAAACTTCCTGGCTGTAGACAGCATCTCCAGTGACAACACTGTCACTCACAGGCCCACACAAACAGCCCTCCATACAATTGTATGTTAGACTGGTGTGGGAACCAGTTGAGGGAGTTTGTTGTTTTACTTTCGTGAACTCCCTCCTACACACTGGGCTTGGCAATGCCAGGTCGCACGTAGCCATCCATTCAATCATTCATTCAGTGGTTATTTCAAATATATGGCATGCCATTCAGGCAAAGAAACAATACAGTGCATATTATTTATCATACAAAGAGATTCACAATGCAGCAGATTGGTATTTGTATTCATGTATGGTTGCCTTGTATATGGTTGCCTTGTACTAACTGTTCGAAGTCTAGGTGTTGGTTATGTATGCAGGACAGAACAACTGAGAGAGACTGGGGAAGATAGAAACAAACAGTGAGTACTCACCATCAAAATCGTCATAGTCTGTGTCCCTCAGAATGGTTCCTGAACCAAAGTCTATCAGCTTCAACTGTCCTGTTTTTAAATCCACTAACACATTCTCATCTTTAATGTCTCGATGTAGCACACCACACTTCTCGATACTCTGAACCATCTGGACGATCTGTGTGAAGAAGACTCGGGCTTCGGCCTCGCTAAGAGGGCCTCGCTCTGTGATGTAGTCAAACAAGTCTTTGACGTTTTCTGGGCGCTCCATGATAATGGCGAAGCTGTCCAAGCGCTCGAACGTGTCTATAAGCTTGATGACACCTGTTACATGCTGGACACGGTGAAGTAAGTGAAGCTCGAGGGGGACTTGCATGCCATTGGGCTGAAAGGAGAACAGAAAGACGACATGACATTTACAATGACATCTCTTGACTTCATAGTGCTACTGTTTCTTTTGTTGGCAACTTCAGAGACCATGATTTTCTAACAAGGAAGTACACGCCAGTATACACAATAAACAGAAACAAAACAAACAGTACACAATGATATGTTACACAAATACATGACTCTGAGTCCCAAAGTCAGTAAATAATAGTTTACTACTACATACAAAAATGTTTATCACATAGTGTGAATGACATGACAGCACAAATTATCTCGGGCTCTTTATTCAACCCGAGCTATGTACCAGCAATCTGCTTATCATATCTTACACTATTTATGGCTATCAGTGATATCAGTGTTATCACCCATGGCCTAAAACAATAACGGAGTGATCATTCATCTATCACATGGCCGCCTGACCTAACCTTCATCGGAGTCCGTCCCAAACTAACGAATGCTGAAACTAACGAAAACGCGGCTAGCCTTAACTATAATCAAACTGTTGCCTAAAGACCCAATAAAACTAGGGGACCCATCTTGCCTTGTGACGATCTATCGCCCCCATAACCTCTGACCCTGACGCCATCCATCTCGAGGAGACAAAACGAAGTAGTTAAGAATGCAACGGATTACAGCAACATCGCCAGGCCTCCAGCTCCCCAATCTGATACGGTAATCAGCGGTGCAGGGGTCAACTCTATAAAAAGGTTTTGGGCGATAGCGCGGACGGGCACGCGCAGGAGATCGAACTCGGATGAGATCAGAGTCCAGGCTTGTTGTGGAGATAACCAGCCTGTTCACGGATAATCTTGACCTCATGTGATTGTGAGGCTGACTCCTCCTTGTACCACTTTCTAGTCTGAATGCTAATTGCGTCCTAGCGCCAATCCCTCTTTTCTCCTTTAGATGAGTCTTTAAAACATTATATCTATGCATAGTATGCAAAAATTACTGGTATTTTTTTTTTCTTTTTAAAACACCTCATTAGATCTGCCGCCGCCGCCGTGTTCATTTCTTCTATCTGCAGGCTCTGATTATTCACGACGTATTTTGTTGTAAGCCTGAAGATTTTTTATAGGAGAAAGTTTTATTTGCAAAATCTAGAAATGGACAATGCTGATGAGGGGACATAACTCAGCCAAAGTAAGAGTAAGCTGTAGATGTAACACCGCTAGATCCGGGAGTCTCGACTTTGAACTGAAACCCAGAGTGCAAGTTACGATAACGCCCTCCTTTTCTTCATGTGACTTTCAACAGTTTGTCCAGTCAGTCGCTCGGTCGACGCCGGCCGTTGTGTAAGTTCGAGCGTACGCGTATGTGTGCGCATGTGAGTGTGCGTGTGTGTCAAATGCATTCATACGTGCGTTCTAGTTGTATGGCGGCATTGAATACATACACTACCCTAGCGGTGACCTCTCCCGCGCGCGAGGCGAACCGGTGCCTGGTACAACGTGGTCCCGTCGCTTCTCCAAAACTGGGACACCCACCAGGCCAGAGGAATGCGAGACACGCTAGACTTGACTGGCCCGGGCTACACCCCCATTGCATACCCTCCGACCTCAGCCCGCCCGTCCTCCTGTCCTCTCGTGGAAATAATGTCCCCGCCCCCTTAACTTTTCTCACTGCTTGTTTAAAACCTATCTTCAACGTATGTACAACAGATTAATTTCAAAAGATAGATCTATCACTCAGTTACATTTCTTCCAATCACGGTAAACTGTATAAGAATATACAGCTCGCCGTTTCGTTCTTTTGGTTTTGAATGGAGTGAAAGCAACTCTTTTTGGTTGAAAACATGTGTCACCCACTCCTCTTTCCATTGTTTACTTCAAACTTATAGACGCCCGATTCTACGCACTAGCTCTTCACTGTTTGACGTCAATATGTTATGTAACCACACACGCACCACCATAACAAGTTTGTTATGTCTGAGGACATACGCCTAGAACTCGTAATACACAAATACAAAAAGGCGTTTACCACAGCGAGCGAGCTCACGCTAGAATGAGCTGTTCTGTTACGTATATGTCACACTGGAAGATGACCCGCCCTAACCTCGTGAAGTGCCGAGGGCTCTCAAAATGTTGAGCATAACTAGCTGGGTCCCGTAGTGTAGAAAGGGAGCATGGGGGAAATAGGGAATGGAACAAGGTGACACGGGAGTGATGATGCGATTTGTCTAACGCTTGACCTGAGACTACCACTTGACACATTCAACTTAATAATATTTGTATCTAATATCCACCCACTTCTTTGACTCCCGGTTTAAACAGTCTTCCTATAGGGCATTGGATTACTTTTTCTCTGGAACACCAAAAACTGCGTCGCTTTTGACAATTTTCTCATAACCCTTGAAATAGTCAGTGTTTATGATTTCAGAAGTAAACAGGACACAAGAGCTGAGGAGGTTCAACCATCACGAGGGTCAAATTACAACTCTTACATACTGGACGCTGCTCTATTAGCCGAGCATAGCCGGGAGTGGTACAAAGATCCGTAAAATGGACGTTCTATAACCGTCCGCACCATGAATAGCCAGCGCGCTGGCTGGTATGCAAATCCTGAATCAGCCACTTACTGGCCTAGTAGTGGTGCGCAAAGTGCGATGCGCAGAGGGGATCACATTACTTTGGGCGAACTACGTCACCGTCAACTTTTGGTGACTTTACTTCCTCCTCCTCCGGATGTGTGTCATAAAACTGCCCGCCCGGAACCGAAAGCAGACGGGGAGTTCCGTCTTACTAAATATAACCAGCCATACAGCTACGACTTCTTAACAAAATACCCTCCTTAATGTCCGTCTTCTGTTGTCAAAAGAAAAGCGCGAATACAGCTAAAGGGATATATTTCGCGATTGTATTATGTCCTCCTCTCCTCGAGTCTCGCCGAAAGCGGAAATTACGCACCTTCTTCTGACAAATTCAAGACTGTTTGATAACACTGTTATTAATAGTAACACGAAACTTGCACGCTCAATGTTTACATTTGGACGAAACCAATACACACTCAACAGGAAATACATACATTATGGGAAAATTGAAGAGATGAAGTACCAAACTTCCCTCCCCAGCTAAAAATATTTTTATTGGGAAATTGAAAATATTTGGGTATTTTTCAAACCTGAAGGAAGCAAGAGGGGCAAAACCGATCACCATTCAAACACGTTTCCTCTTCTTTCTTTCTTTCTCTCGCCCAGTTAATCCCGCGTCCGCGTGACCTACTTGAGACCGACGCCCCCTCCCCCTGTCCCTCCCCACCAGCTTTTTTTTTTTTTTTCTGTTTCTGTGTTCCCACACTCCATAGACCACGAGGCTCTTTATTTGAACGAGTGAACGAAGAGATCCCCAAAACGGCGGAGGAACAGACAAACGGTGGACTAGGGCAGGGGAGGAAAGGGGGGGCGGGATGGGAGGGGGCGTTCAGCTTGCCCGCGGGCTCTACCACATTCCTAGCCGATGACTTTCTCTGGCTGGTCTGTTACCCCCATCCCTCCTCCTTGTCCCCCCATCTTCACACTCCTTTTTTTTTTTTCAAATATTTGGGGAGATTTTGTTTCACTCACTCCCCTCCCATGTGTGTGTTCTCCTCCCCTCCCCATTCTGTGGCCGCTCCTGTCCCGGCCCTCGACCTCTGTCTCCCGTTTCGACTTCCGCCCCGAGACCAGGTCAGTGAAACGATGAAAAAAAAAAAAAAGACAAAGGGGGGGGGGGAACGGCCCCCTCTTTCGCTCATGTCGCGTTAAAACAACCTGTAGATCGTCGCCCAGGAGATACGTCTGAATTGCTCGCACACTCGTTGCCCTCAACCACGCTCGGTCGCAGCCCCGCCCCAAATATTCTATTATCCTGGTTAATGTTTTTTTTTTTTTAATTATTACTTTTAGATCTATATATTTCACGTTTGTTTTGATTAGATCAGACAGACTAGTTATAACTCAATAATTTTGCCGATCGACTCCCCTTGATTTCTGCCGTGGAATCGCCACATATTAGAAAGAGGAGTAGCGGGAGAAAGGACAAGGAATCTGGCCCAAAGATGCCACGAACTATTGCGAAATGCTCGGGTTTGAACAACGATCAATAGCCTATATGCACGGAGATTTCGAATGCTTGGAATGGATTCATTCGGCCCTTAGAGCCCTGGAGAAGCGATGGGCTTAGCGGGAGAGGGGGAGGCGGGGAGAACCTGCATCGCTGCTCACAATAAGGGCTGTCAACGCTTGAATGGTTTCAGATCAAAACAAAAACAGCCTTCCCATATTGGCGTAAATATAACATTTGAAACTGGCATGCACCATCTGGTGTCCATACTATGACGTCAAGGCTCAGCTTAACCATAACAAAAATAGTAACGAATGCATACAGAAGGCTTATTATTTTATACAAAACAACCAACAAAAACATGCTGAAAGATCTAAGCCACTATATTCCTCTCGTATTCTGTTAGTTTTCAAAAGACCCACAATTTCCGATGTACGAGGTCATCTATTTCTTTCCCACCTTAGTAATTTCTTTTTGTTCTCAAGTTCATGCAAAATAAGGCGGTCCGATCCGATACGGACATTTTCTCTCATCGTTCTATAATGGGCTTCTAGACTTTGGTCCCTGGCTGAACATCCATGCATTATCAAACACCACTATTCAAACGAAATCCATGTAATATGTCGGTCAGTCAGTTTTCACTCGCTCTGACCGTCTGCACTAGACGAAGTCGCTTACGCCATTTCTGAGATCCCAGTAATGTACACAAAACTCCCCCTTCAGCCCCGCTCCCACAGCCTCGTTATTTGATAAGCTTCCTCCGGTCAACCTTAAAAATTAGGGGAGCAGGTCGCCAGCTCTGGGGTCTCAGTGCAATGCCAGACCTAAAGCCATATGGGTCGGGTAACTGTCTAAACACAGCATTTGCCACTGTTGACATTACTGACTCAGGTCTCCCGCCACCTTTCCTACCCCTCTTTTCTTTTCCACCTCTTCAGTTATGTAGCAAAGGAAACCTTCACCCCTTTATAGATCGAGGGGGTTACTACTATTACTACGACTACTATTACTATTAGAGTACTAATTTGAGGTTTTCAATACCACTTGTGAACTCTGAGACAAGGTGCCCCAGTTCTGACAACCTACTGATAGCTGAGACGTAGGAAAAGGGGTGGGGTAGGAGGGGATTTGTACTTGACTTTGATGAGGGCAGGGAGTTGGGCTTTATGGCGGCAGTGATGAGGTAAGAGTCCACCCACCCTGGGACAGGTGAAGTAGCCAGAGGAGGGAGAAACCAGGCCTGATGGTGTTAGCTCAGTCAGTAGTTATGCAAAACTCCTGGCCTAGCGCTCTAAAGTTCAGGTCACGCTGGTGTACGAGGCCAAGGTAGTTCACTAACTTACGGAAAGTACTGCTACTCTACCCATATGGGACGTCCCAGCCATATTGATAGTGTTATGTAATGAGATCTTTGAACACGTTTAAAGAACACACATAACGAACAAGATTGGCATGATAATAAAGCACTCTTACTCTACCCATATGGGACTTCTCAGCCAGATTCATGGCACATGTAGCTGAGGTTTTAGAACATATAAAGAACACACATTACGAACAAGATTGGCATGATGAAGGTGACTAATACCAAACTAAGAGTGACACTCACCAACTTCGTCCATGATGACACCTTCTTTTTTGAGATATGTTTTATTGCGACCTGAAAGGAAAAGTAAAGTAAGAAATTAACAACAGAATACATTATTTTCTCCTCACATTTCTCTTCTTTCACTCACAATTTACTCTCTCTCTCTCTCTTTTTTTTTTTTTGTTGTGTGTCTAGCTATTTGCCTGTCTAATTTATTCGTTCAAAAAGCCAAAGACAGCCAAACACATAAGCCAGTCTTTGTATTTTCTACTTTTTTCGTCTATATCATTACTTTTTTTCAGTTTGGCTTTTTTTTTTTTGGTACAAATCCTACATAGGCTACACATTCTATGGATGAAAGAAGACAGCACTTACCGCAAGACCGTCCCTCCTGCGAAACCCTGAGTATACAGTTCCGAAGCCACCAGAGCCTAATACACCTTCCACTTCATAAAAATTTTCCAGATTCTCTTTGTCTCGATAACCTAACAAACAGAAAATACAAAATTCAACTTAATTTCCTCCTTTATCTGAGCATTTAAAAATGTAAAATTGCTAAATTGAAAAAAAAAAAGCGAAAAACAAAAACAAAATGATCAAAACTCATTCACTTGAGTAAGATTCAGACCCCAAACTTCTAAAAATAATTATTTTTACTTTAAATAGGCCTACATTTTTTTTCTTAAGGTTAACTGAATAAACAATTTCATTAGCTTTACTCAGGTTTATTAAATTTATTATTTTGCTCCATTCTCCCCGTTTTTTTTTTTTTTTTCATTTTTTTCCCCCCTCAATAATTGAGTTCTTCTTTGTCACCAAAATACGGTTTCTGAGAACTTAGCCTTTTTCTTTCTTACACAATGGGTTCTTTCTTCAAGCCGTCCTAGATTTTCTACAGCTCCGCCCCACTTTCTCTCTCCCTTTCTCAGCCAAAGTCTTTCTTAGTTTTCCCTTTCTGTATGTTATATAAATGTACACATCACCTCTCCCAGTCTATCCACCGCCCGACCCCACAAACCCCCGTCTGATCTTGATTTCGGCAGCCCCACCGACCTAACGCGATTAAAAAATATAAACGCACATCGACAAAGCCTCGAGAGGGGCGGGGGGGGGAGGGGGAAACAGGGACAAGAGAATGGAGACGGGGGGGTAGACGGGCGGTGGTTGTTCTGGAACTAGGTTGAATCGATGATGAGAATTTATAGCTGCTGCCGGATCGATTCTGGGCGCCGACGTCGGCAAAGCGCATCTTTCACTCAGCGACTGATTACCGAGTCGTGACACAAGGATTACAGATTTGACAAAAAAAAAAAAAAGTCTGTTTCGCGTCCGTTTCATTTTTCAAAAATATTTCTTCTTCTATCCTTTTATTATTATTTTTTTAATAGTCTACTTAGAATGATTTGAAAATTAACACCAGTTAGGCCTAGATTATCTGTTCTATACCATTCCCTATCATTTTTATTTCTGGGTATTTGAAATCACCTTTTTCTCCCACTGTAACAGCAAATCGCAAACTCAAATTTGTCAAAAAAAATATAGATCTAGATCTAGATTCTAGATATCTAGATCTAGATTATATACATCAATATAGGATCTATATTTCTTGTAGCCCTACGCTAAAGCGCTATTTCTACTTTTTCTAAAATTTGTGATCTAGATCTACTAAATTTGCCTTATACCGCGATATAAAGACCAAAAAGAAAAAAAAAAATGGGAATTATTAATTTCCAAGATAATTACAAAATAATTCTAATTCTAGAAAAAAAAATCTCAATCGATCTCTAGATCTAGACTCTATCTTTAATGGAAATAAACAGTCCGACTGTAGACAAGATTTTCTTCACTTTAGATTGTTACATGTTCATTTTTTTTTTTTAAACGGTTAATTTAATATTTTTCTATGAAGAAAAAAAAAAAGAACAAAAATCAACATATACTATTAGTATTAGTTTTCACTTCTTGAATAATGTAGATCTAATCTATATAATCCATCGTTTCAAATATATTTGTACACTTCAAAGTACTAAATAAATATTTTTGGGTATTTCAACTCAAAACTGAAAAGCCATGCTTACTTTTGACTTTTGGTATAAGATGCGAGTGGCTGTAGGTTGAGTTGACAAAGTTGAGGTTGAGATTTACATTGTTGTTAACAATGTTTTGTTGTTGTAGATGCTGTTGATGGAGCTGCTGCTGCTGCTGTTGTTGCTGCTGCTGCTGACAACTGTGTTGTTCTGGCTGTTGGCTCATTGTACAGGCAAAGATGTTGCTAACGTGGCCACCAAGTTTACGGGTAATGGTATTCATGAGGTCTTTTATCCACTTGTTAGCGAATCCTGTGTATTCCACGAGGTATTCCGTTTTGAATCAGAAGAGCGGGTCCAAGTAGGTTGAACCAAACTCTACAACACGAGAAGATGTTAAAGAAATAAATAGAACTCCCAATCGAATGTTACAGTCGCTTGATCACAGTTTGAAATTATTATATCCCAGTATTTGTCGTTTTGTAATCCAAGAACAGGTCCACCGTAGCACAATAATAATACAAAGCAAAATTTACAATGTTCACTGTCTCCTACGGACGGTAACTACTGAACGTGAAAACGTAGGCTGGAGGAGTTTTATATCACCGACAACTTCACAACAGACTCGGGGCACACACAACCGCGGTTTCGCTTCGATTTTGCCTCGGCGAGGAGGTGAAGCAGCTAGCGTAGGCTACAGCTCTCCCTCGTTGCCACGATCGTTTGTTATTGTATTCATGCGCACCGTGCCCACGGACATGATCACGGAATTTGTAATTTCAAAATTTCCTCGAGTTGTTATATCTCCCAAAAGATAGAATAGTTTTGTAAAATAATTCTGAGCGAATTATTTCTCGAAAAATTCAAATTGGGTTTTAGATTTGTGTATGATTTTGGTCAGACAAGGGGACTATATCGCATCGCGGAGGAAAAAGTCTCTTCCCCGACCTCCCCGTTCGCCCAGCTCGGCGTGGCATTCATGAAATGCCTTTCGCCCTCTCAACCAATCCTGCTCGTTCCCGCCCCTAGCTAGCGCAGTAACCTACAAGCCTCGTAGTAAAGGTAAGATGAAGGGGGTCGGGGCTGCTGTAGTCGTATCGGGATGGGGGAGGCTTTATTTTGCCACCCACCCAGCCTCCCTCTCTCTCTCTGTCTCTCCCTCCCTCCCTGCCGTCCCCTCCCCCCACCACGTCTGGCTGGCTGGTGCGGCCTGGCCCTAGCCTGCCCGTATGTGCGGGCACTGGGTGCAAAGACCGCCGAAGCACAACAAACCGAACTGCCGTTTCCATCCGCGCTAGGAAAGGACCCCGGTTCTCTCAGGGCGGGCGGCCAGAGAAGGCGAATGCCCTGCTTCTCTGACTTGGTCCCTGTGAATGAAGAAATCCAATGGCGGGAACATAAACTTTACTATTACTAGTATTACTCGCGATGGCTACAAGCATGAAAATAAAGAGAAAGATTTAAAGTTTAGCGAATTGACTTTTCGTATGATTGTTGCACAAAAATGTTATCGTTCATTTTTTTTTCCTTCTTCTTCTAATGCCCGTCTAAGAGCATCAGTCAGTACGAATTTGCAAACTGAATCTGGTCGATTACATGAATGATATTTCATAATGTACTTAGGTAAGCACAACATGTGACAATCATGGGAATTTGAAATGCCACGTAGTTATTCAAAGATGTTTTGTTTTTGTTATTTTTTACACGCATTCATCCGCTTGAAACCAGAATATTCAAGAATTTACTTGAAACAACTGTTACACGAGCTGCTTGATAGGCTTCATAAAATCTGTATGATTTGATTGTTCTAAGATATCCGGTGTTTACTAGAGGCGATCTGCTCATTTGTACACTTAGATTGGGTTAGAATTCCTTAGTACAGATCTTTATTGTATAACTTTTTGCCAGTGGTACATTACAGACAATGAAAAGTACAAGTGTTCTTTTCATCTTGACATTTGCAATGAAAAGTTTATGAGCTAAACATCTTTGAAAGTATCATTTTCCTGTATCAACGACATAATCAACAACAAAATGCTATACATGGACTTGTGTTTTTGAGAAACTAATAATGTGCACCTGGCGTAGATGTCATGCTAAATGCCGTGTTATAGAACTTGGTATTGGGTAAAACTGCATTTTCGTCATAATTCTTCTCGGTTCGTTCTCCGTCTCCTCTTCCTCCTCTTCCTCCTCTCTCTCTCTCCCCTCTCTCTCTTTCTCTCATATCTGTAGCTCATCCTATCATCTCATCCACACCCTTTCCTATTCGCAAACAAAATATTTCATTAACTTAATTACTTGACGTTGTGATTTTCTGTTTTTTTTTTTTTTTTCAGTTGTTTTTCCATCATGCGTTTCCGCACTTATGTACAGAGCAGGTTTATTTCCATATCGAAACTGGTCACATCGATTTTGCCTGCTGGCTGACATGTTGTAGGCAGCTTCTGTCTCCATCCCCTGGCTGGGGGCTCTGGCTAGGCTCGGCAAGCTGGGCCCGTGTATGTGTTGTGCTGGTATGTCGCTCTGCGCTGCGTGGGCGTTAGCCAGGCTTGCCTACATTGTACATGCATCTCATCTAGTGCTGCTGCTGTATGCGGGGAGCTTTGCTCGGACCGACAGCCCAGCCTACGTTGTTACAGCTGATTGTTGTTGTTGTTATGTTTGTTTTTGTTTATCCCCGTGGTTGCTAATGCTGATGTTGCTGCTGCTGCCGTTGTTGTTGTTGTTGTCGTCGTCTTATTTTTGCTACTACAAACGCAGATGCTGATATCTTCGCTGTTGTTGTTGTTGTTGGTGTTGCTGTTGTTGTATTGTTGTTGTTATTGTTATCGCTGACAATAACATTGCAACAATATTATATCAAAGACAACTGCACAGAATCTAATGATTATCTAGTTGATACTTCTAACCGCCTTTTAGGCTGTCACTATGTTGTTGTTGCTGTTACTTGAAATTCTTGTTGCCTGCATTGCTCACTGATGTCCACCCGTTGCTCAGAATGCCAAGTGGCCCTTCAAAATATCATATATTTATTTTAATTGCACGTTTTTATTCACCAGCATCTAACCACTCCCTTGTCCTGCCAGGATAATGAAACAATAAATATTATACAGAACTGATGACAACACGATTCCACCAGCCATCGAGGACTAGTGTCGTGCGCTATCGCTGTTTCCAAAAAAAAAAAAAAAACTATTTTGAAAAAAATAAAAATGCACAAAACGTGTTCTTACTTATGTTCTCAAACGCATTGTCATCTCTTGTAGGTATACATCGCCGTGGACTGGCCAAAATTTACTGCCCCGTAGATAGTGGTGAAAAAAACGACACTGTAGTACAGCATTTTTGTTGTTGTTGATGATGTTGTTTTGCTTTGCTAACGCATTGAAATACACCTTCGACCTGGGCATGTCCACGGTATTCTTTCTGAAATTAAGGTTGCTCGTTGAGGGCCTTTTTGCATAAAATTTAAAAAAAAAAAAAAAAAATGAAATTGAGAAAAGTTAGGAAATTCAGTTTATTTTGGATACAGGTACTGCAAATAGGCGTGGCAATATTGCATGGTAATGATCATCGTGTTCTCTTCGGTTTGTCCATCATAATATACGCAGTCTGTCTACATGAGGAGTGCAAAGCGGAGGAGGTAGCGAGGGTGGGTGGGAAGTACAAAAGGTGAGGAAGTTTTACAAATAGGAACTGCGCATTTTCGCAAAATCATAGATGCTTCAGTAGGTATGAGAGCGAAAGCGATTGACAGAATTACAGAGGAGAAGTGGAGGGGAGGAGGAGAAATAAGGGTCGATAGCAGCTGGTACGTCGACGGAGGTCGTTGGCCTACTATAAACTGTCTATGTCACAGTGCACACAGGCGGCCGCCCCAGGCAGGCATGGCTTGACTCGACATGGAACGAACGACGCGGCGGCAGAGAGGGCGGCCATATTAGAGCGTGGGCGAGGCAGACAAGTCGTGGCTGTTGACGTGGCAGGTTATGCTAAGGGAAGTAACCGTGAAATACATTCAGAATTTTTAAGCCGACAAGAGTTGCATTATAGGACAAAGAGTAAAACGTAAAAAAGCAGAATTTGGATTTTGGTTTGGTGCTGTTTTTTCGTTTTTCTGTCAATTTTTCTTGTATAATTTAGGTTTCAATGTGTTTTACTGTCACTTGTAACAATAGCTAACCAGGGTAGGGTGTCTTCCGTGGCAGGAAATAGTGGAGAAGAGAAAAGTTATAAATGCAAAGGAGAATTATGACAGGAAAATGAATATAATGGAAGAGATCGAAGAAGACTAAATAGGAGGTGAAGAAGACAAACAAGAAGAACAAAAAAGAAAGAGAGGAGGAAGAAGAAGAAAAAGAAAATGTGAAAGAAAAAAAAAGTGAAAAAAAAAAATGGATGAGTTAATTACCCAAACTACTTTAAGATTCCAAGACAAATGAAGTTGGAGGAGAGGAGAGAACTTCCTGAGGTGACGGCGAACTTTAAACAACAACAACAACAATTTCAAAATGTTGGAGGTAAGAATTGCCCTGGCTAAAGAGGAAGTTCTTCGGTTCTGATCATAGTATTACTGTATGTGTACTATTCCACAAAGGATTTGACTGTGGTTGATCGTTGCTCCATGTCATGGTGATCTGAGTTTCCACAACTGTCAGCAACCTGGGAACTGGTCTTCACATCCACCATCTCACCATTTATTATCATTATTTTTTTTTCTAAGGACAGGGCTCTGTGAGTGGATTATTAAACATAAGGAGAATATCTCACAATGATTTACTTATACTAACTCGGCATTCCTTCACACACGTTGCCTTAGATTGTCTGAATCGTTGATATCGACGTTGCCGAATTTGCCCCAAACTGTTTCAGTTTTTGGCATTTCATCTCTCTCGAGATAGTTAGTAAGAAATTCGTTAGTGGACTTACAAACACTTGATCTAACAATGTGTATAGGGATAATCTTAAAAATTTACAATCAACGTCATCAGTGCTGTCGGCTCTTTCATGTTTTCCTCCATATCCCTTTAGCCTGGTCATCTTCTTCTTTTTTTAAATTGTTCATAGTGTATATTTCAAGCACTGTGTACAGGGATAATATTCAAAGTTTACAATATCTACAGGAATAATCTTTGAAACGTACAATCAACGTCATTAGTGTTGTCGGCTCTTTCACCTCTTCTTCTATATCCCTTTAGCCAGGTTTTTTTTTTTTTTTTTTCATTTTTCATAGTGTATGTTTCAAGCAAAGGGCGCAAAGGTATTTTTTTCCTCTCTTCTCACTGCTAATTCGACACCTCTTTTGTGTGGTAAAGGGAAATTATAGAGCGTGTCACAACGATTTCTCACTATGGAGCCCATTGAGCTGACTGTGAACTACTTATGCAACCAATTATGGTGTTGTGATGGAGCTCATTAATGGAACAAAAATGACAAACGAGGCAAGAGAAAAACATGCATTCTTGGTTTCATTCATTATATGTGCCGCCTTGCAGTCCTAGGAAAATAGGACTATCTTGGCTTTAAATGCGTGCCCGGTTTGGTGAGAAAGATTTTTGTGGTAGAATTTTGGAACTTGGAAGTTTTTACCAGGAAAGCGGCATTTTTGACTATTCTTCATTCGATGTATGTGCTAAAAGCTTTTAAACGCGCGTTACATATACATCAGGAACCTCCGAAATATGTTCATCTTTATCTTAGAAGGTTCGACGCCAGATTTTGCTATCCAATAAACTAAAAGACCGTTGAGTCACTGAAAAGCAGAAATGCAAATTCTTATAGTTTCATATCCGGGTAGTCTTCGAACCCAGGACAATTACGCTGGCCCTCGACCACTGTGGTCTCTGCATTTTTAGCAGAGAAGGCTTCACATTTTGGACTATGCATTTCAACCTCACCCACCAGCAGGTAAACCTCTCGCCAAGACAAGATTCAGTACCAGCTCACTGTTTCGACAACTTTGTCCCAGCTTACAGAGACGAAATTTGTGCCATACATGGAAAAAGACCAAGATGATCTCAAACAAGAACAGGACCATCAATAGTACAGGGATCCGCTGATAAGAAATGGAGATATTGCACTACCTTCTGTTGTTCGAGTATTAGTTCAAATGTCCAGAATTGACTACCAACCAGGTCCCCAACAAGACCAAGCCCATTAGCTCTGACTTCAGATGTCAGCAGCCGAAGAGATTGCACTGCCTTGAGTAACTGTGGACAAAGTCCCAAGTGAATGTCTCAGACCTACAGAACTCTTCCAGATTTGCACAGACAATAGACATTGGGGTTTTAAACCACCATGCTCAGTTATTCAGAGAGTGTGCAAATTTCTGTCAAATCCATTCTTCTTTATATTTGTCAAACGCGAACTTTATGTCCAGCCTACTCGACTTTGGATAGTTCTCTAGAGTTGAAGTCAGATACCTCCGGCTATCTTCCTTTTCCTGCTCAGTGCATTGTCAGTATGGCTGCCATGGTCTCTTCACAAAACTACAACAAAGTTTTACTCAGTCACCTTACTCAGCACCAGAAGTACCAGTAGCTTACTTTAGGAGATCATCTGAAATACCCGGACTGGTCAGTATCCACTTTGGAGCAGATTGGATTGTTGTTGTTTTTTAAATGAAGAAGAAGTGATTTAATGCTTGGCTTTTAACCGGTGACAGACTGATATCTTTGCCATGAAGAGAGGCAGATAAATGGTTCTCCTGCAGTTCCAAGTCTCAGAACTAAAAGGAATATAGACAGAGATTTTCCTTGTTGGTGCCTGCGCAGATTTCCTGTGTTAATGTTCCATTTGTTATGATCATTTTGTTTTTCTGTGTGGTACACATGGCATCTGAAGCCACGCCAAAACAAAACTTCACAAAGTCTACAAGTTTCATCCCTTACCATGTTGTTCACGTTAAATTTCATAATCTCCAAGATCTGATGCCGCGTGTGCATGCAGGGCGATAAGGATTAACATTTCAGACTCGATGACTCCACGTCAAGGGTGTGACATAATTTAACATGGACTGGATGACCTCATGAGAAGTCCCACATTTTTAAATTTTGGCAGTTCATTTTACAGGTGTCCTTTTGGGCATGTTAGTAAAGTAAAGTACCATCCATTGACTCCCAAGAGGGGATACTGGCTTGGCCATTTCAGACCGCGTCGCCGCAGTGCAGCGCCACTGTGCTTCCCCCGATATACATCAGGTACCCATTTTACAGATGGGTGGGCTGAGGAAAATTGTGTGTTAAGTATCTTTCCTA
>JBCAUA010561733.1:0-16487 GCA_038406235.1 Peronia verruculata
ATACATATATACATACATACATACATACATACATACATACATACATACATACATACATACATACATACATACATACGAAGAGAAAACATTATTCTCAGAGACAAGGACTTAAAATCAGGCAAAAGGACGGACAAATCCCTTGAAGGACAGATGTGTAGACAAACAGATTCGATGTTACTAGAATAAAAAGCAGAATATTGAGAGAAAAAGAGACACAATGTTAACAAGTATTTGCCGCTATTAGCCTGTTCTCTCCAGAGCCGGCACAGGTAAAGATCCCCAAGGTAAAGGTTGAAAGTGAGTACAGGCAAGACAGAAGCGAGCGAATATGCAGTGGCGTGGAAATATTGGGGGGGGGGCGAGGGTGTTGATACTCTTACCTAGAAGTTCATCCCGCCAGAATCTTTTCACTCACCTCTTTCATCTGCTGGTTTTCACGTGTGTGCCTTGTATCATCTCTTCTTTATGTTAATTCCACTGAGATAATTTAATTCGAAAGCTACTCATTCAATGGGTGCATGTAAAATTGACTAAGTTTTTTCATCATTCAAATGAAATAGTAGCGAAATCTAAAAGTTAGCGCCGATGTCAAAACCCCAGTAGCATTAGTTTTAGGGATAAATAAAAGGAAAGTGTACCGAATTTTATATATAATTTTTTTTTTTTTTTAAATATGCTAACCTTATAGAGCGATTATGGTTAAACATCTATGAGGAACAGATATTTCAGTTCGGCATCCATCTATTTTTGCATCTAATCTACCGTAGGCAACTCTTCTGAGAAAATCGAGATCTAATTTTCTGATCTCAATCATGACAGGTGAGAGCAAAATGCAGTTATCAAAAAAATGAAAACGTAGGCTATCATTTAATTGTCTGGAAACCTCTTTTTCGGTAGGTGTGGTTATACATAAACTGGAATGAAAAGGTGTTTAGTCAAAGTACATTTCTCATATTTCTATCTGTTTCACATTCCCCTCCCCCGTCTCTAGGGCGACCACGCCTTTGACCAGGGGAGAACCCTGAAACTGGGTAAGGCTGGCAGACAAACAAGCAGGGCTTGGAGCACTGGGGGTATAGGATGATGGGAGGGGGAGGGGGGAGGGTTGCGGCAACCCCAATAGGAGAGAAAGCGCAGAAAACAAGGCAAGCAAAGTCGAGGAAAGAAGAGAAACCGCACGACTCAGGAGAAAGATTTAGCTGCCGCTGTATGAAAACTAGATCTATAAGTTGAAAAGGTAAAAAGAAAGTATTTTCTCCCTTCTCTCCTTTGCAGGTTAACGTGATGTAGTTCCAGTATAGATATTATGTAAAGGGTTGCGATGGTGATCTCTAGCCGTTGGAGAATCGCGGTAGATCTACCTGTGAAGAGGACCTAGTGAAGGTCAGATGGTTTGATAAAGAAAAAAAAAAACTGCTTTGGTTTAATATAGTCCAGCTTTTCCCAGGATTTGAGAGAGAGAAAAAAAATCATTGTGTTTTATATCATTCCATGCAATAAAGAAGCTGCACTGCCCATTCGGATTTGCAGGTAAGGACCTGTGCGTTACTTTATGCCAGAGCGATGCTGTTTGTTCTGGTATGAGCAATGTTTGGGTACTTTCATCTTAGAGATGTGAGTACGTTGCTATTGTTGTTCTTTTTGAACTGTGCGATGCTCGGAGTCATTAGATAAACAGACCCAAGTGTACGGTATTCTCGAGAGCGATTTATTTTCTGTACGGATTTTTGAAAGATTGTAGTTTTCTTTTGTTTCATCTCGTTTTTGCTCTCGTTTTTGTTTGTATTGTTTTGGGTGCGTCGGCCTGTTTGGGCCATTGTTAAAAAACAAACAACAAAATAGTCGGCAGATGTTCCAGTCTCTGTCATTGATAGAACATTATCATAATGCATCATATAGAGCCCAGTTGTTTCCAGGATTATATACTTTTTTTTTTTTTCAATATGTTCTCTATTCCTTATCATATATGCTGGTTTGTTTTATTTTGTTTTGTTTTCTGTTTGCTCAACACGTTACTTAATTTCCATCCCTTTCGTCAGTTATCATTCTGTATTCGCTGAGAGAAGTGCTATGATGATCATTTAATTGATAAGTAAATAAGACACTATCCGTGTGACTTAAATCACAGGCAAATGATGCAATTGATTTTTTTCTAACCTAAAAGACGTTAATAAATACAGTGTGAGGGCATCTTTCAAATAAAATGCTGCATAATATTGACGAGAATTATGTGTAATATGACTGTAGGAAGTTTATTTCAAATTCGTTCTCTGTTCTTTTGTTTTTCATTTTTATTGACACGTTAAAAGGATTTTAAACCAACCTGCAGCAAATGATTAGATATCAGTGCCAAAAAAGACGTGCCATGATTCATAAAATATAAGGAAGGCCTCAATGCACTCAGTTTTTGAATTGGTTGTTTACCATTTAATAGCCTAAATAATTATGAACATTAGCCAGCAGTTTCTGTTCATTAGGGGTAGAAAAGCAAGGAAACAACAAAGACTTCCAATCAATTTTGTGTATAAAACAGCAACAACAACAACAACAACGATATGACAGGGTAACTACAACAATATCGCATATGAAAAGAAAACGAGGATTGAGGAGCGTATGTTACATTACTACAGACAATTAATCGTAAAACAAAACAAAAACAGCATGAAGAAGGAGCAAATATAGTGATATGTGCTACACGATTACCAAACAAAATAAAGAGATTTAAAAGCAGGGCAGTTTATAGGTCTGTCTGGGTGTGCTTAGATTTGTGAATGTGACATAGGGATGGATCAGGCAGGAGAGAAATAGAAACAAAAAAAAAAAAGCGAAAGAAAGGGAGACTTGAAAGAAGATAAACGGGAAAGAAAAATGCTTTCCGATTTCATGATATAGAACTACAGAGCTGTAGAAATACTTTTTTCCTCGCTATCTTTTCTGAATAACTGTTTAAGGAAAAAAAAATACAGAATACATATATTTTAAATTATCTACTATGCCCTTTAAGTTATTTTTCCTGAAAGTGCAGCAACGAAGGAAACAGAATAGCCTCTACGGGTCAAAGCTGAGCAGGGGAGGAAATTTCCATTTGACTTAATGCTCGAATTTCGGATGTTCACAGTTGCAAGTAAATGCAGAGCGTGCTGTTTACCTGTGGTTTGAGCTGCAGGAACTGCGTCGTTACATTATCAGCTCTCAAATTTGTGTGATGATTACTGCGGTAAAAACGCGGAGGAGTTAAACATCTAGTATGAGATCAGAGACAAACATTTTGTTCATCATGGGTGGATTTTTCATTCATTTAATTCAGAGTTTCTTACCTCATGTAATATAAAATATGTCCTGCCACAGAGTTAGCAGGATTCTCCGTTCTACGTCTCTCAGTTGTGCACTGCATATATATGCATAATTTATTACGCAAGATGAACTGCATTCACTCCTGTCTGCACTATCCCTCCCCCCCCCCCCCCTCTTTTCTTCTGCCCGCCTGACACAATTTATTATTTCTATAACTAATAATTCTCAACCTTTTTATCTTTGATCTCCTTGGCTGTTAGCTCTGAAAATTGCTGCTGTTACAAGGAAAGAATTTACAATGCTGTTGTGCTGATGCTGTCCTTGCAAGTTGTTATTACATATATCAACAACAACTGCTACCACAGCTCTTTCTCATGTCTGCCACTACCCGCATCTACTGGCACCATAGCATGAACGTTACTGCTAGTAATACATGCACTATCATTATGACTGCTGTCAACTATGACTAGTTTTCCTATTTTTCCCCCTCTTTTTTGCCAGGCTATCTCTCCGGGTCTTATGAACAGTAGCAACCCATCAAGGTGAAGGATAGATGCTTAGATCACTATATATTTATTGGTGCCAACAGGTTACATCCTTTTTTCTCTATAAACAACGGCGAGGTCTTCGTTTGCGAGTGCTTGTTTACCTTTGTTAACGTAACATTTCGCAACTTCTTTCACCAAAACCTCACCCGATGTCTGAGAGTTGTTAACATTCTCAGGTAGACTGGTTAGATCAGCAGGAGCAGCTGCATGCACTAATGGACACACTGGCCAGCGTTGACTTATCGCACAATGTGATGTTACTGGACCCTGCCACCGCCAGCTCATTCCCTCTGTCAAATACAATTAGGTTAACACTAAAGGTGTCGGGCTGACACTTATGTAGGCGTCTGTGCTAAGTTTATAGAAATTGACGTTTCTTTTAGTCACAGCTTTTGGATCCCAGCACACCCTTTCTGTCATCATCTAGTATGAGAGAGCAAAATTGTACCTCACTCCCTATCTGAAAAGATGACCCAAAAAATATATTTCTCTTCGAGAACAAAAGAATTTGTAGTCAGAGCTACATAAGAATTAATATTTTGCCTTTACTAGAAATGATAGTCATTATAATACAGTAAAAGAATGGTTGAGGGAGACCAGCAGCTTAATGTGGACATACATCTTGACTATTCACGACTAGAGGAAATCAATGGACATTTTCACGTAGAACTTGATAGAAAGAAACTGAAAGCTGATATCTTATCTTGGTTTAAAGATTTGCAGATACACTGTGATACAACACACTTTCCCACTCAGTAATTGTAGCCAGATGAAATTGAATAGCTGAAGAGTTGTTCTCTTGCGATGTCAGAGAAATAAGAATTGATTACGTCTTAAGTAGTACACTACCATAGACAATGCAACTGATGAGCCGCACAGAGAAGAGAATCCTCCTATATCTTTCATATTTTGCCAGAGCCCATAAAGAAAAGTCATTGGAAAAGCATAACAGATCTGGTGGAAATAACTTTTAAAGTCTAATCCACATTCAAAGCTGTTAAGAGATTTTCTAAAATCGTTCCAAACAATATGCAACAATGTCTAAAGAAACATAAAATCAAACTTACTGTCTGAAAGTTGTGTTTCAATTTAGATCGCCAGTGCGATGGCTGCCAAGATAATGGATTAGAAACCGAATCCTTGCTCTCATTGCCATGAATATCATTCTGTCTATTGCACACATAGAATTTGAATTCCCGTATTATTGGCAAGCCTCTCTGTTTAGGACACTTTTCTAGACTGTTTGTATTGAAGATTCGAAATTCTTTGGGTTCTTACTCGTTGTTTTTCTGATAACATGAGGGACATAAAATTCTTACGTGTGCATAATTTGCTTCCAAGATTCAGATAAAAGATCTGACCACAGCATCGACAGAAATATTTTCGGTGGCAACGAAACTAAACTAGGGAACCAGGATATGTGGGTGTGGATGAGTCTAATGGCCTCACCTTCCAACGGTCTTTTTTCGCTTATTCCAGTAAACATGCCAGCCAGTCATTTGTTTTGCAGGCTGCTGTCGGAGGTTCAGTGGATTTTGCGAACTGTAGACTAAATTTACCGTGTCAGCGGTGTTGAACGGCTGCAGTTGTGCCTTTCACTGGAGCGGAGAAAAAGAGACAGAGAAAGACAAAATAAACTGAGGACATTGTCAAGATCGGAATTGTTGAGTGGATTGTAGCAAAATCATACCTTTCTTTTCCCGCTTCTCAGGTGTCCATCTTGTTCCTGTCTTTTCGGTTGTCTTTCCTGAATTCACTGAGTCATGTGGGATATCATTCTATGGAAAGTGATTCATGCCAGGATGACCTGAAAATAATGTTTGGCTATCATCTCCAGTGTCGGAGTGGAGTTTTTTTTTTTTTCCCCACAGAGATTTCCTCTGGAGAAACTTAAACAACAATGGCAATGAATCTTTGAAAATAGATGACTCCACATTTTATCCTTTGTACCTTAATATGAGAACTGACCTTTTCACTGTGAAAGACTGAATGGTACTGGAAGTTTGTCGCCCTCTGATCTCAAAGGGCAAAGTTCCTTGTAAACAGCTTTATCGAAGGAGGCCATCCTTCTATGTATGAGTGCGCTTGCACGGGGAGGAGTGAGGTTGTGGCCTAATGTCTATGGAAAAAAAAAACATTATGAAATGGCGTATTTGAGAATGCAGTACCTGCCTCAGTGCCTGTGAATAACCAACCACGGTCTGTATATATTTGATTAAACCTTTAGTTTAGGCAGAGTTCAGTCACTGTTTATGCTAGGGCGATGTGTTTGGGTCTGTCTTCAGATAGATCTTGTGCTCAGTTGTTTATATTTCATCACAGACTGACGTGGTGAGAGGACCTGACTGAATATCTCCTAGTGGTGTTTCTATCATGATCATCCAATGATTTTTATTTCGTTTATTATGTTGCTGTTTGTTGCTAGTTTGGGAATGAAGAAGCGTATCGATTAAGTATATGAGTAATGGAATATAATTGCTGATTTGAGTATGAAAGACAAAGTCTTTACAGTGAATGTTGTATACGAAAATGCCAGTGGAAATTTCATGAAAACTGGGAGACAGGACATTTATGTCGTCTTAAATTGGAGAAAATCAATCGAATCTTTATTCAAAATCGGAATAATTATGATTTTAAGGGAAGCTGTTTATTATTGTATGTTTATAGCCATTACATATGTCTTTCATTTTGACTTCGTTCATGTCTTCTGGATATTTTTGTAGACGAAATTTTTGAAAGTGGTGAGAATGATACAAACAACAGGTATGAAAGTTTTGCCTCTTCTTATCCGAGTCGATGTTTACTTCGAGCACTTTATCATTTAGTCTCAACATATTCATAAATCACTCTGAAGTCTTGATAAGCTAAACGAAAAGTTAGGGAAAGAATAAAAATCAGTTCCACAATAAACGCCACGCAATTTTTGCTCTCATGTGCATGGAAAGAGGATGACAGAAGGCAGGGGAGGCAAAGATTAGGTAAGAATGTTCCACGATTTTTTTTTTCTTCATATTTTTGCATCGCAGATACCGGGTAAACAGCACCTATCTAGGTAGCGGAGAACACGTCCTACTTCTACCGATTAACAGCACCTCACCTGAACATAATGATAGAAAAAAAGATCTGCTGCTTCCATTAGCTCACGGCTGACTGTTTAGTCAGAATACTGGGAATGTTTTGTCAGAGTTTGAAGATAGGAGAAAATGTTATGGTAGATGAATTGAGACCGGGCTATTCTCCCGAGTGTTCCAGATCACAGAGAATGTCTTCTAAAGGACAATAAAAGCACACTCTTTCTCCTTGTCGCTCTCTCTCTCTCTCTTTCTCTCATAGTTTTTAAGCCTCCCTCTCCCCCTTCTCTTGTTCTAGCTCTGCCGTCTGTTATCTTCACACTCCCTCAAGGGATTTTATCTTATTTAAACAAACAAACAAAAACAATTCATCTGCATCGTCCTGGCCACTCATCACATTTATATGTTAACACAAGGCCAAGAATTAGCATGGAAAGTTAAAACTCGCTTAATTCGAACACAAAGTTACTCTTGCAATGCTGTTGATAGCGTTCTGTCATGATTATCTACTATGTGCACTGAAAAAAAAGAAAAGAGCTGTTTCAGAATTCTTTGCTAGTTATCGAATCCAACCAGGCACTCTGGAAGTCACCATTGTGCACATTTATAATGGCATTCGAGAAGACCTTATATTTATGTAACCTCTGTGAAAGAGAAGGAGTTTTGTTATTACATGTAATAGGTGCTTGAAGACTGTGAAGGGAGATAAGTCAGTATTTACAAGAAAAAAGTAATTTTATCTCACATAAATAATTAAACCATTAAGTTTTCACTCTCCATTCCTCCCTTAGCTCATGCATTTTAGTATATACGTATATGTATTTAAAAAAAAAAAAAAATCGACTGCTTTCCCTATACTGAACTGGCACTTGCTAATTAGACAAATCTAATTCCTTGAAGCTGAAACGTCTGCAGATGAGCTCTGGGTCCCCTGATAGGGCTATAACCTAGAAAAAAATCAGGACACCATAACGTTGTAATGGCGACTTTGTGGGTTGACCTATCATGTGCGTCGACGACGAAATCTAATGTCTTATCGTATTATCTGTCTTCTCATCTCTTTCCGAAAGGGGGGGGGGGGGGGGGGGTTCTCTCTTTGTACGCTAACTCTCTCTCTCTGTATGCCAACTCCCAGGTCTTTTTTCAAGGATGTTTACAAGCTGCTGTCCGGGGAAGGGGGGGGGGGAGGAATCTGTTGATAAATAGTTTATAGTTGTTTATCTCTAGTCTTACACATGTTATAAAATCTCATATAATCCACCACCACTCATACCTGAAGTATACCCAGATTGTTGAGAGCAATACTTGTCATCACCAGGTATCGCATGTCTTGGTTTTATCTTTGCGACTATATCTTCTCTCTGTTCTCAAGTTTCTCGGTGTCAACCTGTCTGTCTTTTCTTATCTTTCCATCTCCCCGTATTTTTCTCTTTTCTCTCTCTCTCTCTCTCGCTCTCTCTCTCTCTCTCTCGGAAGCTTTCAAACCCTAATCTTCATTTTTCGTTCAAATCAAAGAGATCAGTGAATCGTGGGTACGCAACAGAGTTATCAGACGGAGGAATAGAGTCAGGCAGGCGGTTAAATAAAATAAATGATGCTTTTGGGGCACATTCACCCATGTACATGGACATGATATTATATTATAGTCACTCCTCAGACACAATAGCTCACCTCAAGGCAAATGTGACAATATGGCCTTAATACACTTTTCATACACAGCTGCAGAAACGTTAGCTCAACTTTCGGTTGTAATTGTAAATATGTGGGGTTGTCCTTGTTTTTTTGGGCCCACAACAACAAGCTGGATTTTTGCCCACTGCAGCAATCAGTCACTAAGGTGTGACAGGTGAGGATAGGCAGGTACGTTAAATCTCTGTACGGCAGAGGAATAAGACAAAGTACCGTGGAAAAAAAAAAAAAACAATAGAAAAGGCATGGCCAAGGTTCTTTATATTTTACTGGCTAAATTCAGAAATACGGATATAAAGTAAGAACAGGATTTAATTTAAATTTTTATCATCTATGATCTGACACCCATCGAAATGAGCACGAATACTCCTGGTTGGCAACATTCAACTCAAACATATCTAGACTTTGGCAAATTTCCGAAATGTGGAAGGCTTATACCAATGCCTGTGTGAGAAGAATGTCTAGTGGCTCATTTAACATCAGTGCACATAGGAAAGACTTGAAGCAGATGCAGAATTATATGACAGTCCTTGCCTCTGCCGATTCTTAAAAACGTTTGCAGCAGCCAATCGGTTGACTGTCTTTGTAATCACATCGCTGTTTGAAATTTGCTGAAACATGCAGATAACATTTTGGCATATGCCATCAAATTCTTTCATCTCTGAGAGAGATACAGAACGCAATAATAATAATAATAATAATAACAATAAAAATAAAGAAAGAAAGACAGCTATCCATTTGTCTTTCATTGCACTCTTACAGATGACGGACCTTCCTCTCTCGTCAAACTTTTACTGTTATGGAACCCCTTGGCAACAGCGATAGGAAAGGCAATATTAATTTTCACAAGAAAGAATTTACTTGAAAAGCCACTTCATTGTTTTCATTAATATATCGGCTCCTGCTGATGTGCAATCCTTTTTTTTTTTTTTTAATTCATTAGCACAGGCATAGATAACAATTATCTCAAAGAAAGACACCCTGTGTGTACTGGTTTAGACACCATTTAGTTCACGTTACAGACAAAGTGTTTGTCCAGCCCAACTCAATAAATATCATTTGTATAATAAATTTCTTATCAAAATATTCAACATTATGTCTCTCATCAGGGCTATTTCCTAACTGACACCGCTTTGCTTTGTGTCTCTGTACGCTGAAACGGCGCTATTGTAGAGTGAAATGGCTATAAATACATATAACGACATTATCTATTGTTTCTTAAGGCAGCAAATAGAAGACGCACTTTAGGACATATCAAGTAAAATTTCCCAGAGTAAATCTAAATTTTAATATGACTTGATGTTGTTTATTATGGCACCGTACATGCACAGGCTACCCAAGGCCGATGGGCAATCGAGCAAGCCAGTTAAACAATTTCCACGAAGATCATATTGCAAAACGTCAGCTCTATGTTTCTGCACAAAAAAATAAAGCCGTCATTGATTGATAGGGATATGTTATTCTTCTAAGGAAATACTAACCAAATCATTTCCATCTTTCAAAACTACGTGGGACATTTTTATTTGTGAGAAGAAACTTGATACTGCTTGGCACAGCCAGAAACGGTGGATTAGATACTGAACATAATGCAGGATGAAGTTGAAGCATTTTTTTTCTGGCACTTGTAGGCAGGCTTATTTGTAAAAAGAAAAGCATTGAAAAATAGGAAAGAAAGAGATCTTTGTTTTTCCACCTACAACTCTCTATCCTAAACTTTCCTTCCTTCCTTCCTTTCTTCCTTCCTTCCTTCCTTCCTTCCAACAACAACAACAACAACAACAACAACAACAACAACAACAAACGATGCTTTAAATGTATTACAATATCAGATGATTATTTCGATCCAGCCGTACATCCATCATTAACACAGAGCACTGAACATTCTTATTGATGTACATATACATGCCACTTTGGAGGGAATTAATTCTTTAACATATCTTCAAAATAAATATTTAAAACTCTTGCTGATACATTTTGAAGTGAACATATAAATAGAATAAACACACACACACACATCTACATGGATATATATCCACACATATTCGCAACTCAAACACATACACACATAGTGATGTATTCAGAGACCAACTTTTATCAGTTTGCACCAGATTTCAAGCATCGGAGACCAGGTCAGAGCCCTAGAACGAGATGTTTTGTCCCTTTGTCTCCCTCATTCTTCCTCATCAAGTTTGCTGATTTGGATGACTCTGATTATCTTTTGCCTTATTGATAATAGTGTCCTAATTTGCTTATGTTGGGATAAGACATTTTAAATGGCATGCTTGATAAGGCAATAACTTATTTATGCAGACTCAAACAGGCAAGCCATGTGTTTCATGTCACTCTTGCTTTCCCTCAGGAGGTGTTTGTCTCCCCTTTTTTTATATCAATCTATCGGAGAGTATGGTTTGTTTCCGACAAGGTACAGACAGCGTCTTTTTCATTTAAATAGCAGGGAAACAGACAGCTACATTTTAGTCACGTGTTTTCTTTGATTAATATAAATCACTGACAAGTCGAGCAATTGTAGGAGCTCAGTAAAAAGGCTTTTCATTGTTTGAAAGTTTTGTTACAACATTTTGATTTGGTCAAAGCTGAACCGTATACCACAGCTCAAAAAGAAACCTTTTTGTGTGTTATTGGCAATGCAGTGTTTTACCTACTTAAGGCCATCACCAACTTTTAGCTGTTCATGACCACCAAAGGTATCTAACTTTTCATAGACCACAATACTTTCTTTTTCAGTTATTCTCAAACGTGGCTTTCTTGTCTGTTACAGACCACCACAAATTCTTATATAATATGGATCACCGCCGTTTCCTCTGTATCCTTTGAAACAATAATTTTTATTTTTTAATGACATGTGTTTTAAAGCACACAGAATTGCAGAGTGTTTAGGTTAAATTTCTATTCAGTTTTTGTCGTAATTGAATAGAGAGAGATAAGCTCTGTAAGGCGCGAGACACATCTTTTTAAAAACAAATTTAAACAAAAAGCACTTAGGGCAAAAAGACTGGGGGAGTGTAAGGAGAGGGGATACCTAGGAAGAGAAACAGATAGAGGGAGAGAAAGAGAAAGGGACAAAGAGAAATAGAGAACGAGAGAGAAAGAAGGGAATAATAGAAGAAACATAAATGAGATAAATCTGTATGGCATAAAAATCGGGCATAAAATTAATTACTAAAATGAACTGAACAGAGGGTGCTTTGCTTGCTCACATCAGCAGATTGTTAGTCTGTACAACGTTCCTTGCATGAACTCGATAAGTGCTCCTATTTATTATTATTTTTTTTTCTTTGCCATACCAAACACAACCCATTAGCCACTGAAAAAATAAAATAATAACCTAACACTTAGAGGAAATGAGATCCCGATAGGTAGACGGATTCCTTAGCTGTAGAACTAGTTCCAAGACATCCAACGAATACTGATTTTATTTTCCCTCTCTCTCTCTCTCTCTTGTCGTCTTTTTATCTCTGTTTCTTCTTTTGTCAAGAATGCCAAGAAGAAGCACAAAAATCCTAATTCTCTCAAAACGAAGAGGCTAAATCTACCTCCCTTGTGTGAATGCTCATTTTGGAGGCGTTCCAGTGACACACACTGTGTGCAAAGGCAGCCGAGGAAGCTGATGTGCTGTGATGTGCTAGCAGTGCTTGCCTCGCTTGGCATAATATCAGACATCCAGGCCTCTTGGTATAATACCAGGCTGTCAGGCCTAGACCTCATTCCAGCAACTACAAACATACAAAAAAAAAAAAAAAATGTTAATAGAAGAAAAACAACAACAATAACAAAATACCACCTTTTTTTTTTCAAGATCAGTTGGAGGCCTCATCCTCTTGCGCACTTTTACAGAATGTAGAAAAATGAGCGTAGAAAACATTTTTATTGTATCTAGCTCCACGTGCTGTGTTGACTTCGAGCACCAGTTGGTTAAACAGTTCAGACACAGTCTGCAGAGTCAATAATTTGACAATTAGTGCGAGATAGCGGCATATTGAATATATTAATAAGATCCATTTGCTGTATTTTTGCTAATAGGTTAGTCCTCTAGTTGAGCCATTGTTTGACATAGTATCCTTCTTTGTTCTGTCTAATGTTGAAAATCTGTCCAATAATTCCTTTGATAATTATATGAGACCACTCTTCAAAACTTATCAGTTTGTGTAAAGGAAACAACACACACACAAAAAAAAAAAAGCATACACATTGAATAAAATGGTCAGTAAATAGGGACTTCTTGCAACGTTGAAACTCATATCATGCAATCATTAACGTCAATGCGTGTGCGAAACATTTAAATGAGAGATTTCGGTGGTTCCAAATAGACATTCTGATCACATTATCAGACAGTGCCTCTCAAATACAACAGCAAGTAACAGTATCACTAACAGCATTTCCTGCTGTAAGATTCAAGGAACTGGGCTGCAAGTGACACTCAGTGAGCAAACATAGTTCATCTGTTTCCGATCTGCGATAAGTCGGTTGGCAAAGAAAATTGTGTTCAAAGGGTCGATATAGTCATGTGGTTTGGCGTCTGCTTTGTGGTGCGAACAATTTACGTCGTGGGTTGCGAGTTCATTTCGCTGATTCCGCCCATTGGGAGATGGAAGGATACGGATATGGAAGCCTGCATGTTTTTTTCAGTGACTCAACAGTCTCATGGCTCCTTGAGTAAGGAAGCCCGACGTCTAGCCTTCTCGAATAAGAACGATTAGCCTATCTTTCGGAGGTCGTGTGTGTACGCTAGGCACGATAAGAAGCCTCAGCAGTAAAAAATCGACGAACGATAGGCCCGGGTAAAATTTCCAAATTTCAAATTTCTACCCACAAACTAAATATTCTCACCTAAAACAACAACAACAACAACAACAACAGCAGCAGCAACACCAACAAGAACAGCAACAACAAACAGACAGCCACTTAAAGCCGAGATAGTCCTACTTTCTCAGTTGGGGGGGGGAGTGAAAGGCTAAACAAAAACAAAAAACAAAGTGTAAGAAAACTGTTCTGTGTTAGTATTTCTTTTGGAAATGGCATCTCTGGATAGTTAGACGGAGCCGCGACTAAAGTGGATGGGGAGGACGGTGGAACTATGTTTGTGCACTTATATTACTTACACAATGCCCTTCTAAACATTCTACCATTGTTTTGAATGTTCTCACTTCGATTGTAACTTTTTTTTTTTCCGCAGGAACACAGCTTCGACTTTCTTTTTTTAGGCCCGTCCAGGGACGCCATTGATTGGCTGAAAATTGTTATGACTTCACAGTGACGTGCGAAACCACGTCCGCTAGTCAATCAAGAGACGACGTCACGTTGCAACCACGCCTCCTCCCGTGTCTTGACCCCGCCCGCAGAGTTGTGAGATGGTGAGCGCTGAAAGGATTGATGTCACCCTGACCGGGGGAGCGCCATGGGGCTTTCGCCTGTCCGGTGGGGGCTCTCTGCCCCTCATCATCAACAAGGTGGGTATCTATCTATCTATCTATCTATCTATCTATCTATCTATCTATCTATCTATCTATCTATCTATCTATCACCCATCTGTTTGTCTGTCTGTATGGCCATCTATCAATCTGTCTGTCTACTATCTGGCTGTCTGTCTGTTTATCTGTGAAACTGATGTCATATCCGCTCGTCTTTTAATGTATCCTCCAGTCTGCTTGGTCGTGCTTGGTCAGCTATCTGTTTGCTTGTAGAATATATTCAGTTAGCCTTTTATGATCTGATATGTATATAAAAAAAAAGGAGATAAAGAGAGGGGAGAGCTGAAATACTAATTATAAGTACAAAAGAAAAACAGTCCATTGCTCACATAGGGTCGCCCTGGCCTTAGGGTTAGGCTTCGGGAAAAACTTGCGTCGCGGTTCGAAATTCCTACCGAAAGATGGGAATATTTAGAAGATTAGAACCTATATTTATTGTTTTTAAAAAAAGTGATTCAAAGATCCTCAGCCTTTTTGGTTATACAAGCCCGGCGTCAAGTCTTTCCAGACAAAGGTGAACACATTTCGGAGGTCCTGCATATACGTAAACCGTTAAAGAACCCTTGGCTGTTAAATAAATAAATAAATAAATAAATAAATAAAATCGGATGAAGAGTAGATGGAGATGGTGCTGTCTAGGCAAACAGTTCAAGTTCCAAATTTCTATCCCTAACGTTCCAGATTTCTACCCCTAAAGACTCATCTCACTAAGACTGGGCATACACATAAAGCTGAAACAGTCTTAGGCCTTCTTAGGATTGAGAGACTACATACGGAATTAAAAATAATAATAATAATAATAATAAATCACTGCTCGGTTTAAGCAAAACTCTTAGGATAAAAGCGGATTTATCATGAACCTTGTCATAGGTTTTGCCAAGTTCTAACATTCAAGGGTATATCGGTTTTGCACAATATATGTCAGGTGCACTGTATCTATATGTCATTCTCCTGTGAGATAATACCTTATCTATGTCCTCCTCGAGGGCCTCATCGCGCTTTCTAAGATTACCCTACGTAATATGAATGATGGCCACTAACCTCTACGTAATCGTTATGACATTTGCTAGGACAAGATAATGCTCAACATGTGTATTATGCAAGAAACATCACTTTTGCTCTAGGACGAACGCTGGATCAAGTACGTGACTTGCTCTGCAGGCGTTCATTTTCTTTGGCCGACTAGTTCTAAATCTCCGCCAAGTGAGCGCGTGGGCATGTAGTAGTTCAACTGGAACTGTAATGAACCAAATTAATATCCTATAATTTCACTTAAGGTGCATTTGAAAATTACTGGATCTTTCTTCTTAATCTCCGTTTAATATCGTTGTTGCAGCGATTCGCTGCATAAGAATGATTCACATTCTATACATCGTTTACGAGACAATGTGTCTCAATGTGAACAAGACGCTGTGCCCTCCCCCCCCCCCCAATTCACATGACTATGGGGAGTGGGTTTTATTATATGGGGGGGGGGGGGGTGTCAACCTTATTAATTACTTCCCTTTTGCAAGACACACGGAATGTTGAACAATATTGTGACGAAAAAAAAAGAGGAAAAACATAACTTTTTTTTTTCTCATCACCTGAAACGCTGATGACGAAAGAAAAAAAATCATAAGAGTATTATGATCATAAGAAACAGTTTTATTATATTTTGATGTGTTTGGAAATCTTCCTACAACAAGTTTCATACAAAAGGTGTAAATATTATTCTTTCCTCCTTCATACTCTTTGCTCAACACCCCATGTGTCTGGTAAAGGGAAATAATAGGGCTAAAAAAAAAAAAAAATCCCCATTAACGGTTTTAAACATGAGGTGTTTGATATCACCTTCTGAATACTGGAAGATGATTCAGACCGACTCCATTCATTACTGCCCCAAAGTTTTTTTTACTTGGAAACGTTTTCTTTTCTAGCAGCAGCAACTGTTTCGGAGGTTTAAAAAAAAAAAAAAACATGATCATGTTACACGGAGTCATTGACTCTTCCATATGGAAGAAAGAATGGAAATGAGAGGAAGAAAAAATAAGAAGGGGGGGGGATAATCTAAATGCGTAGGCTTTTCTGCTTTGGTAATGCTCTCAAAGATCCTCTTTTCTATACATATTTTGACCCATCGAAGGAGGGTAGACATTTGGAGACATAGTGGCTCTGTGGTATGGCATCTGCTCATGGAGAAAACAGGCCAGGATCGACTCACGGGTTCTGCATCGAGGGATGGAAGGACACAAAGTTCGAAAACCCGCATTTTTTTTTTTTTTCAGTGACTCAACGATTTTCTGGCTTCCTGTGGGTAGGGAAGCCCGACGTCTAGCCTTCACGGATAAGGGCGAATGCATTTCAGATATTCCGTGTGTATGTGACGCACCTTAAAGAAGCCTTGGCAGTTCAAA
>JBCAUA010561952.1:0-50075 GCA_038406235.1 Peronia verruculata
AGTCTCGTTCGCATCCACCGCCTGATCGCCACTTATAAGTCACGACTACATCTACTCAACACTGAGAACTCGTGACACAACACAACAATGAAATATGAGAACGGAAACTGAAACTTAAACTTGTTTTCATCATTTGGCCATACATATTGACGCCCGCACATATTTCTCTCTTCTAGATACACATACCGGGATACACACACACAATAATAACAACATCAACAACAACAACAACAACAAAATGGCATAAGGACAGATAGACACAGACACTCACGCACATCAATATATAGATCTATATCTAATTATACAGTACCGTAAGTATGTTTTTCCCTTCATTCTTCTAACTATGATTATAGCAGCAGCGTACAGGTACCATGCCTGGAAACATACAGCAAATATTTGAAAGAGGTCGAGAGAAGTTCTTACATAGCTACTAAATAATATAATCTCTGAAAACAGCCAGGAGCAACGCAACCACAAAAACGCTTGAAGTCGGTAAGGCTGTGAAAATACTTACACAAAGTAACAATCACCTTGCACTAATTAACTCGACTTGGCTACTGAAGATAGTAATATTATTATGGAAAGGGTTAATGCTTACTAAAAAAACTTCAGACATTAAGACTGGCCTTGAAAAAAAAAACAACAACAACAAACAAACAAACATACAAACAGACTAAACAGTCGTGGATTAGAAACGCTCATAGGGTGGCTAGAGATGATCTAAAAACTTGACACAGAACACCAATAGACTGAAATATTTTGTAATTATAATGTCAGCCCAGTCTTTAACAGATTACAAGGTCTTTATAGAGTGTAACTGTCTTTCTCTCCCCCCCCCCCTTGCACTCTCTTTCACTCCTTCTGTCTCTGAGTCTCAAGTCCTTATTTCTGTTTTCCACATTTGTCTTTCCCGAAAGGCTTAGAATTTGAAGAACATTATTGGACGTTGCAGAATTGAAACATTGGCACAGCTAGAAAACTCTGAAATTCAGTGAAACATCCAGATCTTGTCTTTTAAACTAAAATCGGGTTCTTTCAAGGCCACTTATATATGTGTATACCTCTGTGCATGTGCCTGTGCGCGTGTGTGCGTGTATGAAGGCGAAAACATGGCGATTACTCACGTTTTGGATTTACTCCCTCTTTCAGCTATCATCACACGAGGATGTAATGATTGAATTTATAGACGTTATGTAAAATAACTATGTAAATAACTATAACGCTGGCGCATTTTTGTAGGCATTTGCTCTTTTTATTTGTGTGCACTGTCTATCGGCCGAGTGAAGAAATACATGTATTACATTCATTGCGTCATTCTGTATATTTCACTATGTTAACATAGAGGACATTTTCCTCGCATTAACTAGAGGACAACTTGAATAAACTACAGCATCAACATCAACAAGCGTGGCACAGAGTTCATTAACTGTCATAAAATTGAAGTTTAATATCAACACGATTCCATGTGTGTATCAAACGAATTCCGTAACTAAATGCTAATTTGGAACTCTTTTCAAGCAATATTTTTCATTAAACGTCAGCAAATATCTAATGGATATCATATTTGAACACTGTCCGTGCCTAAGGAGGAGTTAAAGCCCTTGTATTAAGCTTTATGCACACCTAGGTCATAATACTGTTAT
The DNA here is from genome assembly GCA_038406235.1 of Peronia verruculata. Classification (NCBI taxonomy): domain Eukaryota; kingdom Metazoa; phylum Mollusca; class Gastropoda; order Systellommatophora; family Onchidiidae; genus Peronia; species Peronia verruculata. The sequence goes on from JBCAUA010561952.1 coordinate 1,644, forward strand.
GCCTTTGTCGGAGATAGATCTATTACATTTAGTTCATTATACAGTCCGACCAAAAAGCATGCAATGAATAAGATTAACATTTTTATTTCTCTGCCTCTTCTCTCCACTTCTTCCTTCATCACCCCTTCTCCTCACACCCAATATCAGTGTTTTTTAAATTTTATTTCATATATTAAACAAAATATACATGAATAACTCTTTGAGTCTAAATTCCAGCATTACCTCCGTAGCTCCCCCCCCCCTCATCCAATTCCGCTCTGATCGCTTCCCCCAAATATTCCTTTCACACGATACCACCAACAGCGTAATTTAACAATCCTAATTCTTTTTCTGAATATACATTATCATAAAAGATTATATATGAATTATTTTGCGGTTCGACCCTCGTCAATCTTCGGCAAAACTTGAGAGATCGTGTGCCAGCCATCTGAAAGGTTTCTTATAAATCCACACTATTTCATTACATGTAGGTTGAGCCATAATATTACCTTCAGACCACTTAGGCCTAGCCTTTCTTTACTGCCCTCTAAAAGACAGTAGCGTTGCCAGACCTCTAAATCTTTCACGGCCCTTGAAAGTCTCCTGTACCGGAGCGCCAAACATAACAGATGGGTCGGAACCAGCGGTTTTGTTTTGTTTCTCGGTATTTGTTTGTGTGTTTTCCACCCTTACGTCATACCTGAGTTGGTTACTTACATCAGCACAGAGCGTGAAATTTCATCAGGTTCCTAGCTGTGGGTTCTCACCAAATTCCATTGATGGGTAAAACTAAAAGGGCGATGTGTCAGATCCATATAGTGTTTTTGTTTTTAGACGTTTTGCTCATCTGTTATGAGATCTTTGGAACAGCGCAACAAATGTGATATTTTTTCCCCCCGTCATATCGGCTTCCTGTTTATCTGTGGAATTGACACACCAGTTATGCACAGGATTTCTTGCTTTTTAAGTAAGATCAATAATTATTTTAATATGAACCTAGAACTGTGAGACCACAGGAAGTCTCTGAAATCAACCCTATTATGCATAAAGAACTCTATATTCTCTAAACTGTATGTTGAATTGCTGTTTTCCACAATCGCCATGGACTTCCTGCCTGCGTCAAGAAACTGCCACGGTGACGCGTCTGTGACGCTTCCGCTCCGAGTTCGCGCCAACTGTGTCTGAACACTTAGACTGCTGTGGTTGTTTGGTGACAAAATATCGCTGTGTGATGAAGAAACTGCTGACATTTAGAGGGCTCTGAGTAAGCGCCCCGCCCCGCCCCCCCCCCCTTACAAAAGCACAATACGATATGTTATGTGAAGTGGACTTCATTCTTAACCACCATATTTGATTAGGAAAATAAGCAGAATCATTATAATTGTGGTGGATGGTGACGTTGGAGTTATTTGGATACTAATCAAAATGATCCAGACGACCGGGAGCAAAGTAGCAAAGACGGACAAGAAGGTGGATATGACGACGGCGTTGATTATGTTGATAAGAAAGATCAGAGTATGGTATCACGATTATAACAACAAAGCACTCATCATTCTATCAGGTAAGGCGCAGACCCTGTATGATAGGCTAAACATCAGCAGGTAGCAGTGGATTATTCTCGATTATGTCACACTATTAATGTGGCTGTTTGAGTTAATGATACCCGAGACTACCGACGTAGCAGGTCCAAACATTAACAAATCCATGATGAAGGTTCACCAACCCACCAGTTTTTCTGTCATACGGACAGAGTTCCCAGCAGGTCATGTGCGTGCGCCCGTGTGTGTGTGTGTGTGTGTGTGTGTGTGTGTGTTCTGAAATCTGTCTATATGAGACAAGGTGAAGTGACTCACGGGAACAGAGTGACCTCCATATTAAAGATAGCGTAAAAGAAAATCAAACGAATGCAGAGAAGGGGGAACAATAATAAATATAATATTAAAAACAGAAACAACAACAACAACAACAACAAAAACAATAACAAAAACAGCAGAAAAAGAGGCGATATAATGAGCACAATAACGTGAGACTAATCTGATAATGCAAGAAATGTGCATCTGAGCGAAGTAGGACATTTCAAGTGAAATAAGCAAAGAGGGTTTAATGGAATGAGCTTGGGAGAGAGAGAGAGAGAGAAAGAGAGAGCGGGAGGGAGGGAGAGAGAGAGAGAGAAGAGCTAAAATAACTTCCTTGATTTTTTTTTTCAAAGATTACCTATCGGTAACACGGTACTATTTTCAGCAATTGGTCTTGATATCTACATAAAATGAGGCCAGCTCACGAGTCGGCATGGGCTGTTTACTCCGCTCCTCTATATGTTACGGATTACGGTCATTAATTGTGTCATAACATTTTTCTATAATCTTGAAGATATATACTTCTTGGAACCCTGCTTTCTATCTCCCCACCACACTCCACACTTTGTTCTTTCACACATACAACGCCCAGAAAAATGACTCAGGTGTGAAGCAAATATCGAGACAGATAGAAAGTTAGGAGTTCATTATCAAAACCTCCAATCTTGAAATGTAATGAGTGAGAGAGATATAGGTAAAGAGAGACAATACGAACAAGACAGGCTGGCTGTTAGGTCTGTCATCCATAAGGTAAATATAGGAGGTTTATCACGTGCATGTGTGAGACTCCCTGGGCCGACGTGGGTCTGTGAAACTGGTATCTGGCTGGGTGTCTGTGTAACTGAATGGAAATAAGCCAACCATGTTGAAGTCTAAAAAGAGAGAAAACTCAAAACAAACGGGGCAGAGAAAAGCTGAGCTCAGCTGTCTAATTCTGTTCTTGTTCCTGCCAGGCCGCATGTCTCTGCTAACATCTGCTGTCCATTAAGCCTGTATTTATTTGTTGCTTGAGCTTTGATTGAAGGGATAATATTTGCCCTTTCCACAAGGAAAAAGAATGGCGATTTATGATGGATGGAAAATCCCGCATGAGCCACTTTGTGTGTGTAGGCGGTTAGTGAGGATATGTGACTGTGTAGCTGAAAGGACATATGTATGAGATTATGGGTGTGGTTTGTGTGTGCGTGTTTGTCTGTTGTTTGCTGCCTTTCGACAGACGCCTTGTGAGCGCCCCTCATGTTATTATCTTGGAACTTGATTGACCAGAGTTCAAGGTATATCAAGGTTAAACATGCTTTATTTTTAAATTATGGCTTCATCGGCTGATCATTCGGTGGCATAGTGCGTGGAAAAAAAAAAAAAAAATCACTAAAGTATTTATCAACAAAAACTCGTGAGAGCAGTCGTGTAGGACAACAGCATATCCTACACCTTTATAGTTATCTGAAATGCATACGATCTCAAAGCAAATGTGTTTCTACATGTCAGAAATAAAGGCCGAGAAGGAGAGACTGAGAGGAAGAGCAAGTGAAAAAGAAAGATAGAGAGAGGGAAGAGAATCTGTGTGTGGTCACTACCATATTATGTACACACAAAAATTGATGGCAAATATGTTTAGGTATAAATTGTTATCAAGCCTCGTGTTAAGTTGATTTGCGTGGATCAGCATTCATATCAATAGATATATATCATATTTTCTATGGCATCACTATGCCGAAAAAAAAAGAAAAAAGAAAAAAAGGTTGTCAGTTTGGGCAGATATCGTTGTGGCCCAGTCATGCTTATTACCTAAGCTAATTTAAAGCATTGGGCGCAACATAGAATAGTTCATCCCAGCCTCAGAAATCAGAGACCTGCAGACCGACTGAAATAATAATTTTGAAGATCGTTATTGTGAACTTAATACAGTCTTCAAAAGAAAAATGAGTTAGTTGTATCTATGGAACTCTGAACATCTAGGCTTCACCACAGCAAAAACAAATAACGATGAGTTAAGGCATTTCAACTATATTTACGTTTAAATTTTCTTGGCTATGAATTCCGTACGTTCATTTTACTGTCTCTTCAGTTTTCAAATCAATGGGAGATCGTTTTATCCAGGTAGAAAACATTTTCTTTACACCATAATTTTCGTGGAATTTTGCATGACGTATGTTTCAAGTCAAGGGCGCAGATGTTATGTATTTCTTCTTCCATGTTAGATCAACACCCCTCGGGTCTGGCAAAGGAAATTAAGTTTAATAAGGCTGGTCACGACGATTTTACATTATCTTTAAAATTGTTATCAACTTCTGCAGCGCTATTGAGATTTATTTTTTGTTTGTTTTTGTTGTTTTGTTTTCGCCGCAGAAACAAATCAGCCGCTGTACTGAAGTATTTGAAATTATTAAATTTATCAAATTAAAGTACTGCCGTAAGTGAATCCAATACAGGAGATGTAGAGTCCAAGTGAAATAGACTTGTGTCATGCGCTTGTTCTTGAATTTTGACTCAGGTCCCTGCATGGACGATACTGGAGTGAGGAGACCAGATGGAGCTGAGTGGTCGCCCCTGGACTGCGTCAAATGCGTTTGCCGCAACGGCAATACCCGCTGTTTGCCGGCCGAGTGCCCGGACCTCAGCTGTGCAGAGGTGGGTTGGTTTGTTGGTTTGAGTGTGGTGAAAGGCTAATAAAGCCTCACCGGGCCATAATTATAGTCGACCCGTCTTTGAGGTTATATATATGTACATGTGTGTGTGTGTGTGTGTGTGTGTGTGTGTGTGTGTGAGAGAGAGAGAGAGAGAGAGAGAGAGAGACACACACACACACAGAGACACACAGACAGAGACCCAGCAGAATTGGGTACATGTATTGTACAGACCACAGGATGATCTCATTGTTTATTATCATACAAATACAAGTCCATAGTTTTTAGGTCATGCAGCAGTTTGCTGACTTTAAGCTGGAGGTAGTAGACGTGACTTATGACCACTGGTTTTAACGTGTTGCTTCTGTGGAGTTGGGTCACGTGAACTGCAAATAATACGAGTCCTTTGTGTCGGTGTTCCAGTTACAGATGACATATAGCTTTAATTAAGACTCTTTCAGCTACCAGGTTATGAAATGTCCTCCAATGAAATACTCTATGGATGTACTGTCCCGTTGAAAAGTTCATCAAACAGAACAAAACATTGATTTGCTGCACTGCACATTAAGATCTCCGGTTATTCCTGTCTCCTCGTTTTTCTCACCTGCAGTTGAGTACGCAGAGTGAGCATAGCGATCTGCTCTTGGTCATATCTGCGTTCTCCGCGGAATGAGAACGGTGTTGATGGCCAATATATTGAATCTCTGAAGTCTTAAATATTATTAATCTCTTCATGATCAGGGAAGTCCGAGAATTCAAGAACCCGGCCAATGTTGTCCTTCTTGTGCAAAAGTCACCTGTGATTATGGAGGGAAGACCATCAAGGTAGGTTGTAAAGTCTGCGATAATGCAGAGAACGCACAAACCCATTCGTTCAGTTGATGTTACAATACAAGTCATTCAATACCATTTATGAATTACAAATTGTGAATTTTTTTTATTAGACATTCTTTTTCTTTTCTTTTGCATAGATTTCTACACTGTGTTAAAAACTACGACTATCTAGTCGAGTGAAAGAGTGAACGGCTGATTGACAGTGACTGAATGACTGACTATTGATTGACTGACTGACCGATTGACTGACTGACTGACTTGATTGAATGACTGACTGACTGACATCGACTGACTGAAAGAGTTTCGTTCTTATCAGTCTGCACCGTTAGCTCTACTAACATAGGAATTTCAAAACTGTTACATTCTCCTCTTTCTCTAAAGGAAGGAGAAATCTGGAGCCAGGACGCATGTACAACTTGCACGTGCCAGGCAGGGAGCATCATCTGTCGGAGCCTGGCTTGCGATGACAACATTACCTGCGCTCAGGTAGATATTACCACTCTTTTCCTTGTTTTCAGTCGCCAAGTGTTAGTTTCATACTTCTTCAGCCCGTTAACCCACCTGTAAAACAGTTACAACCTTGTGCCCTGGCACATGGCTTGATGGTTTTGTTCTTTCCTCATTCCACGGACAACTGACTTTATCATATTTGACACACCTTCTCCATACATAACACATGTCAATGCCAATATTTGGTCTCATACATTTCTACACATTTCTGTATTATGTGCTAAGCTTTAACCAATTAATTATACTTGTTTGGCGTTTGATAGAATGAAATAGACATTGTTATCCTCCTTCTGCTTTTGCTGATGGACAGACAAACCTCTCAAGTCTGTCTTTATTACCGGTTTTCTTTCCCAAAGACCCCTGGCACTGTCTAAAATTCTGTGACATATTAATACATGTGACATTATACTATCTATAACATCGAAATGATGAACAATATTATCCGCTTGGGTAACATACCGGTGTCTTTAACTAGATCAAATTAAGCTAGAGGCCTGTTTGTGCATTGAGGAGGGAAAGCCAAGAGTTCTTTATAATAAGGCACACCTTTATTTAAAGCGAATGTATTATGGGATTTTGTTTCGTTTCGTTTTATTTGAAATGTAATCCAGACGGCAGATTTAATCTTCGTTTTCAGAAAAGTCAACGAATACACCGTCAGAAGAAATACCTTTTGCATGTCATCATTCTTAGACGAGATTTTTTTTTTTCGTTTGTGTCTTATCTGAACAAATGCCTGGGTGAGCGAGTCGGCTCGCTGCTTTCGATTGCTGTTTCTCTCGCCTTCGCTGCTTATCTTTCCCTGAAGAACAAACAAACAACAAAAAACAAAAAACAAGAAACATGATAACAGGTTTATAGAATGAGTTTGGCAACTGTTGCATGAAGGCTGACGGGCATTGGCGTCTGAAATAACCATTGCTTCAGTGCACATGTCAAGATATGCATTTTTGATTATGTCATTCAGAATCAACAAAACGGCTATTTATAGACTTATATTATGGATTTTTGTTTTTTGAATATTTTCTGGAAATACCTCCTTCCTTATCAGACAAAATGTAAACTGCCTAGAAACATACAATACTAGAGGAAAATGACATGAGAGAAGAAAGATCAGGAAACAATTTGCCTAGTGAAACAAACACATCGGCATCCTTGCAGTAAGGACAGACACCTAGTTTTTGGCAAAATTTCTAGAATTGGAATGTATTATTTGTCAAGAGCTGCTGTTTATGTGGCGGCTGGGTTTTTTTTCCCCCTACCGAATCAAGATTGTTTATCAGATACTATGGGTTAATATCAATCTTTGCCGGGCCAGTTTTGTTCAGCAAAATTATGTAATTGTCCATCAAAATAATCTGAATGAAAAATAATTGTTGCAAATGCTACTCATTGTTGTGATAGATTAGATGAATTCGTTGGGGAAAAAAGCGCATTAAAAGAACTGAAATGCCTTTGCCCTTTGGAAAATTGGTCCCGGGACAGTGAACAATGGGTATTTGCTTATAAATACAGATAATTTAGTATAATAAATAAATATAGATATAATATTAAATATTTATTGTGACATCGTTGTTTCATATCTTTATTTTTTTACACAAATATATTAAAATATCCCAGTCAATATTTTACCGTAACGGTAATGAACCTTTTAGAACCATTTTCATCACTCCATTTGATGTGTTTGTTTGCTTGTATGTCTTGCAGTCCCAGGTGCTAGTAAGACAACAAGGTCAGTGCTGTCCAGTTTGTGTGGCTAGAGAGGGTAAGTAATAGTGTTAAATGATCCATCCATCCATCCATCCATCCATCCATCCATCCATCTATCCATCCATCCATCCATCCATCCATCCATCCATCCATCCATTCATTCATACGAGTCGTTCTACACCTGATTACACACAAACACTAATGTTTGTTAAACATTGAATATGTAACCCATTCTGTAGCTCTCTTCTCGAGCCGATGTTTTCATTTTATTTCTAAAGCCACTTCCAGTCTATCGTTCCCTCCTGCAATCTTTTTTTTTTTTTCTTCTTCTCCTTTTCTAATTTCTTTTATTGTTTAACACTCCATGTACACAACCAACGTTATTTTATCCAGGGAATTTAAAACATTTGAAACACAACGCCATTCTTTTGCCTGTTTTCAGGTCGATGTCAGGATGAGAATGGAGAGATTCGCTATCATGCAGAGATGTGGAAGGTGGGACAGTGTGAGTTTTGCACCTGCGATTGGGGACGAATCACCTGTGCCCCCTCTACTTGTAGTCAAACCACATGTGGACAGGTAAGACCATACTGATATTAGACTTATGCGGTTCTGACTGAACTTAAAAAATGTCAATAAACCTATCTAGGTGAGTTCTGGTTCATAATCACCACAGTATTTTACTCGCTCATGATAATCTAAATGTCTATGTCATTTAGATTGTGGCTGGAGAATCACTCTGTTATATCACTACGCGGGCTTACATTTGTATGAGATCATTTTGGAACTTTTGACCGGTTTCTATGCAAGATATCACAATTCTCTTTTTAGAAACACTGTAAATTAAATAATTTGAATATGGGGTTCTTGTGCACGCTATATCAGCGTGATTAGCATAAAAAAAACCTGTTCTATGGTGATAAACTTTTTTTTCTTAAATCAAGCTTTGATTATCTGACCGTTTACCGTGGTAGGGATCAACACTTGCTAAAATTTATGTAAGAACGAGGTTAATTATCGCAGACAATTGCGAATAGCTAGAAAAGGAAAGTAACTGGAGGTGTCAGAGCTCAAATGACAGTGCTAAAGAGCGATGGACATTGATGTGACATTATCATTGTATCTTTTACATGCTTTTAAACAAAAATTCTGTTCTGAACAAGATTGACGACTGTTTCGATTAATATTCTTTAACGATAAATATCTATGCTCAAGATGTGTCACACGTACCTGGTGTGCCATGTACTTTACATATGAATTTATGTGAAACTTTTGAAGCGTCGATGAGTCGATCTGGTCACAAATTCGCTCAGTATATCTTGTATTGGAAATTATTTCCATACAGTAGGCAATTTAGTAACATGGCCCTCTTCTATGTAACGTAAAAGCATAAATTTGTCATTTCTCAAACGGGTCTAATATTATATTGTCATAACAATCCTGACACGCGAGCACATATATTAATCATAACATGCATACTACAGAAATAAAAGAAATTGATGTACGTACTTAAAAGATAAATTGAAAGGCATGCTCTCAAATCTAATTGGACAATAATATGATAAAACCTGGTAATTGATATTGTTGGTATTACGATGATGTTATCAGGGTGAAATGATGACAGTCACAGCTGACCAGTGCTGTCCTGTGTGTGAGAAGCCCAAGTTGTGCGAGGTCGGAGGTCAAGTATACCAGGCAAGTTATCTGTATTCTATCACTAACATTTCTGAGTGCCCATTCAGTTCCACATCCTCACCTGAAGAGAACAAAAGTCTATAATAAGAACAAATAAACACGATACAAATCTTAAAAAAGAAAGAAAGGAAAGGAAAGCAGTGTTTTATCATTGGCTGTTCTGTGTGAGGCATCATTTAAATTTGATTCCGACAAGAACAAAAAGATGGATCCGATGCAAAAGGAATTGTTTATACGGGGACATGTATGTTGAAATATTTGATTGCGGATATATATCACCTGTCCTTTCAATCACATTGCCAAAAGCAAAATGTGTGTGTGGAATGCCTCATTTTCAGTTTCGAAAGCACTTATCAGTCACAACTTACTCATGACAATCATTGAACTACATGTGTCTCAGACCATGCGAGACCAATATTATTAAACTATATAGATTTTACATCTTTTACTCAGATAAATAATTCATGTTGATGTATAGACTGTTCACTTGTATGTGTTTCCATAAGTTGCCATTCATCAGAAAATATATACAAGGCTTTCCCATAAGAGCCATTCCTTCTCCACGAATCCCATTTTATTAATCTGTCGATCATTAGTTCCAAATAACTTCTTTACTTTCCGGCGTTCATTGATCCTGGTTTGTTTGCTTATTTTGTTTGCTTATTAGTTTTGCCTGATTCGTCGGCTCTCTCATCTATGGATATGTATACCACATGTAGCATTTTACAACAATGATTTACTTCCTTTTCTTGTTGACTTGACGCACAGTGTTCACCTGTTTGAATATTTAGGCTACTGGCTGGCCTGTTTGCTGGTCTCTTCATCTGTTTATTTCTTAGTTCCGGGCACTCTTATTTTTTTTTTTTTTTGACTGATTCACTCTCTTTCGAATTTCCTGCTATTCTGCAAGTGACCAGACTCACCAATTTTCTTTCTTTCTTTCCGTCTTTCTTTCTTCCTTTTGTCTCTTTCTTTCTTTCCTTCTTTTTTCTTCTTTGTCTTTCTATTTTTCTTTTTTTTTTTTTCAAAACGAAGCGAAACAAAAACAAAAACAGAACAGATTAATCTGTATAAAAAAAGAACACATATGAAGTAAAACAAAACAAAACAAAACACAGGCCATGACAGCTGATGTGCCTTGAACAGGAGGGTGGTCTGAACGTCTGTTCCCTGATGAAATCAGGTCGGCGTTGTTAGCGCGCCTGCCAGAGCATGGCTTCATATCCGAAATAATCGAGCTCTCTATATAAACAGTCTAGGTGAGCCACAGAACACCACTTGTTAGAAGATCGCTTTTTTTTTTCTCCTCTGAATGCACTTGTTCTGAAACTGAGAGCAGGCGAGGACAGATTTGCAGCTCAGCTGAGGCCCAAGTTGTCTACGTCTGCTAGTGTTTTGAACTGACGTACACGCGTGTCGCAGACATTTGAGTGAGTAACATGCCCGTGAAGAAGAAAAAGCAGTTAGGAATTTCCTTTTGTCCTACCAAAGAAAACGTTCTCTCATAAGTATTGGTAAAATAGGCAGATAGATCAAAGCTGTCTTCCAATTATTTTGTCTTTTGTAATGGCTGCCAAGTGAATTAGAGGTGAAGGCCAATGTCATACATACTACACATGTTCCCAAGCCGTCACAGCATTATTTTAGTTTGAAATTAATTTCTAGATTTGACGTAATCACTATCATAAAGTCATTGACAGATCAGCATGTGTCGTTAAGTTTTATTCAGAGTAAACTTTGAGTTCCGTCCATGGCACATAGTCAGCCAATATCACCACCAAAAACGAGCTTTGGCAGGAATTAATGCGCCCTTTGTCTGCGATTTCTTTTTCTCTTCTGCATGAAAATCTCCAACTGTAACCTCAGCTTCGCATTTTTAAAAATGTTTACACGGATGGGCTATGTTGAGAATAGCTGAGGTCAGCACAGTAATTTGAAGAAAACATATCATTAGAACACAAGTCATTAGGCCAACATACGAGACGGAGATCAAATGTATCTACCCCCTATCTTGACAGAAACCTAATCAGTTTACATCTTTCCAAGTAAAATATTACTCCCAACCACGAAAGGAACATTGTTCCATACCAAACCAGCTAGGATGCCGTGGTGGAACGCTGTGGAATAGTGTTATAAATCTGCTCGATCCCCAGCCAACACTGGTCCTTGTTAGTAGACAAACTCATTACCCAAGGACTTGCCACTGGCTTGGAGTCAAGTTTCTCTCTTCGGGTGAGAACTTTGGATGTCAGGGCTGAGCTCTCCGTTTCTTAATTCTCCAAGTACCGGCCCACAGGTGATACCCGGCTCTGTTCCCACTAAAGGATTAGCCGTAATCCTCACATACTTGTGGCGACTGGAACAGCAGTTGTTTATTTTATGTGTGTCCGTGTCTCTGTATGCAGTAAGGAGAGGGGTGGACATTAGGAAAAGGAGTAAAGACAAGAAGACACACATTGAGGAACTAGCATGTCCGGTTTATGGTGTAATAATTATGGTTCTCACTCTGCCTCTTGATATGTTCCCGATGGTATTCACTTAAATGTTGTTACACACGTTTTCGGTACAGAAAACAACAAATTCGTCAACACATGAGGCTCATTTACACTTGATGGATGGTGTATGCTTCTGACAAAGCGATAACTTGTTTTTTAAAGTCCTACAGTAGGCCACAGTTGGTGGTTACAACCTTTACTGCATTAAACAAGATTTGTTAACAGATATTTTTGTTCTTTCCAGTACTAAAAATTGTGACTTCGTAAAATTAGAAATGCAATGTCCCAAAGTTTGCATCCTCCGCATCCCAATTTCGCTATCGCCCACGGTTTTGCAAATACCAGAACACTACAGATTGCCAATGCAATTGAAATGTTTAATGAGAGCGGATTAACAACATCTAGACGCTGTAGAATATTACTCTGAATGCACTTTTTTAAGGACTATTGTTTAAAGGATGTTTTTGTTAAAAAGTATTTTCTAAAGGATAGTTATTTACTTAAACTACTTAAAGCGCGATGTTCATCTCACCCGTCGATAGATTTTAGGTAGGAAATTTTGCCTTGACTGCAGTCCAGAAGTAAAAAGTGGTTATAAGACCACTGACCGTTTATCTCAAATTTCTTGACTTCAAATTATTATTATTGTGCTGTGGGATGGATTAATGCACTAAATATCACACAGTTCACTTGAATTAACTCCCCGAAATCAGAAAATTTAGAATCAAGGTTAATGTACTTTCCTTGTTCTTTGCGTTCTTGCTATAAACCATGGCCAAGAAAAACCGGATATTACTTTCATTTATAGAAATAACTCGGTGATACCTTCCTGAAAATGTAATGTTACCATGTAAATAGGCGGTGAAATCAATGTAAGGATCAAAGGTATGAATGAAAATATCTAAACAATTACTATCGGAGATACATAGTACATATTATTTCTTCTGGGACATTTTTGCAACTACTTTTTTTTATGCCTTTTTTATGTCTGGAATTAAAGTGGTAAATAGGCGCTGCGTCTCAATGGATGTACATGTATTATTGACAGACATGTTGATTTTGATAAAACAATGAGAATTTCACATCTCCCTTTCGAATTTCCTACCTACGAAAAAAAAAAAAAAAACCACGTAAATTCCGAACCCTCTCCCCCCCCCCCTTTTTTTTACACTGACATAAGTCATGAAAAGCTGGCACTCGTATTTACCAGAGTGTGGTTTAGGAACTTCAGTTTCCTTTCTCTGTTCTTTTGGATCTTTCGCACGTCTCTCCCTTTGTTGGACTCTTTCGTGTTCTCACTATGAGATTTTTGCAACTGCACCCATTATAACGTAATCCGGTGTGAAAATCATCGCGGCAAGAGTATACCATTTAACAGTCTGATAGACTCAGACGGACAAACAGACAGACAGACAGGCCAGCAGAAAGACTGATTGATAGACTTATAGACAGACTAAACCAGAGGCAAGTGAGATAGCTTAGTAAAAAAATTAACACAGTGAAAAGAAAAAAATAAAAAAAGGGAAGAGGACGAGGAATCGCAGAGAGAATAAAACAAAGGAAGAGAAGAGAAGGAAAGACAAGAAGAGAAAGAGGGAAAGGAAAGGAGAAATAAATACAGTGAAAGCAAGACTCTAGTTTCTCCCTGTTGTCGGCTTAATAAAGAAAAATTTGTATTGGAGTCAAGTGGTCGCGAAGACGTCAAAGTGTTCAGGGAGAGCTGGCATTATTTTTTTTTTTTTCTCTGCAATCTCATGCTATTTATTTGTTGCTCACCTACTTTGTCCGTCGATGCCTCTTCTAGAAATAACACGGGATCTTAGAGAGCTCATCGGCATGTGCATCACAGACGAACAGGGAGATATCAAGCGTGTCTTTCACCGTGGATTAGAAAAAGGAAAAAGAGAGAGAAAGAAAGAAAGGAGCGAAACCGTGGATTGTATTTACTGTTTTCACGCCGGTGCAGAATACATGTAGTTATCTATGAGTAAGACTGAATAATAGACATTCTGCTTCAGCAAACGTCACTTTAGATGTTAGCTGAGCTATCAGTGTCATTCTATCAATGGTACTCAGTGCAAATTCATGCAGATTTGTAAGCATAGATGGCGAGGAGTGACCGAGTTTTGTTATGGTTCATGGTTTGCGTGATTCAAATTAAAATGTATCGTGGGAACTGAAGTTTGATAGAAAAGGTAGAGGTTTGATTTCAAAGAAAAGATAACGCCACGGTTTATTACGATGATCTGTAGAAATAGAACTGCTGCTATCTCGTCCTTCAACTGTTATCGGGCACCTCTGAAGGTGAATCACGTCGTGAAAATAATTCTGATTATATTTTGTCCGTGTATGGAGAGATCATCTTGATGTAGGGGCCTAAAGTAATTAATGACATAAAAACAGCAAGGGATAACCTGATCGTAGCAGTTATTTGTTTCCAGCCCACCTACGTCGAGCGAATGGGCACTGAAAAAAAAAAAATCATCTGTTCCTACACAGTTTGGTGATTGATTACAATCTTACGTCTTATCGTTGTGGTTATTTCTTCTGGTTTACAGGATGGACAGACATGGGATCCAGACTCATGCTCTGTGTGCAACTGTGTGGGCGGCAAGGTGGAATGTTACCGCAAGATCTGCCCTTTATGCCCAGATGGAACTGCTCGCCAGGCGTCCTCACGTTCTGCGGGAGATGGTGAATGTTGCGGGAAATGTGAAAGAGGTTTGTCTGTCATTTCCTATGGTTGATTGACGTGTATATAAAACCTACACTCGGAATCTGTTGTCTAGTTGTGACCAGTGCCAACGTATGGGCATTTTATGTCTTACATTAACAGCCTTGATCTTTTATAAAGATTTGAATATCACCAGAACTGCATAGCATCATAAAATATGCCTTTTATTAAGTCCTATTTCAATAGCGTTTCTCCGGGATTGCCATGCTTATTTTCACAACTTTACAACTTGGTATTTTCACAACTTGTTGGAGTTAAGACAAGGTTTTGACGGCTCTCAGCTCTCGTCTTTTTACAGTTTCACGAGGACAGATGAAAAGCTGTAACTTGTCTTTAGCTCAATTAAAAAAAAATAATAATAACAACAAAGCTGCTTTTTTTTTACTGTGAGAAAAAAAATGTTATTTGAAACCATTTTGTCTGTTGCTTAATATGTGGATCTTGCCCTTTCCTACATAATTCTTTATTTTATTAACCATAATCGGGTCTTTCATCCTTAATGCCAAACAGTTCGGTGCGCAGCAGAATGTAAAAGTTGTTCGCTGTCCGATCCAAGGCGGTGCCTACAGTGCCGAGATGAGGGCAAACTTGTGCAAGATGGCCGATGTGTGGACCAGTGCAGGAGTGGCTTCTATCCAGGGGAAGACAACTCATGCCACGGTTTGTTTAACTATAGGCCCAGCATAAAACAACAACAAGCAATAACAGTGAAAAGTGAATTAGCCAGATTAAGTCTTACTAAATATTTCATAGTTAAAGAGTGTCTATTTACACTATTTTGTTTATATTATAAGATAACTTTCTCACCAAAAGAAATCCCGCTACTTTCCTCATAATCAAAGCCAGGAGATTCTGACTTATCTTTTATCTTATAGAAGGAAGAAAATCTGTCCACTGAATTACGTCCCAAAGATGAGATATTTACAAGGAAAGCCCTGTGCAAAACATTTTTAGAGAAAAAAAAATCCTAGCCTCATCTATTTTGTTCAGTTTTAAATATTACAGTATTGTGGAAACATATTTTCAGCCATTGTGTGTTTGTTTTTCTTAAGTCTCTCAATCCTAAGAAAGTACATGTAGAATTATCTCGGCCTTAAGAGGCTGCTTGTTTTTTCACGAAGAATTTTTGTGGGTAGAAATTTGGAACTTGAAAAGTTTGCCCGGACAGTGGCACTCTGCATACTCTTCACTGATTTTTAACTGCCAAGAGCCCTTTAATGTATGCAGCATACACAGGGGACCTCTGAAATATGTTCGCCCTTATCAGAGAAGGCTAAATGTCAGGCTTCCCTACCCAGAGGAAGCCAGAGGATTCACTTAAAAAATGCAGGTTTTCAGCCATTCATAAAGGCGTAATCATTTATTACTGAACCTTTTTAGGCATTATCACCCCCAAAAATTAAGGTATCCTAGATACCAGAAAAGAAGGTCTGAAATGAAAGAGCGCTCACAACATATATTTTTACACAAAAACGTACACCTCCAGTTCTTTCAGTCCATGCAGGTGGTGTCGAAAGGTAACCAATTTTTTTTAACAAGGCGATGTTCCTCAGAGAGTCTGGATAAACACATGCCAAATGACTCCGTATGACCTAATTACAGACCTAATTACACACTTGAACCTACATTTTTGAGATACAGCAGTCTGTGATTCTGTCTCAAAGAATGTTTTAAATTTTAATCATTGTAGCAATGCCATTCCAGGCATTAATGATTTCATACAGTGTATAAATTTGATTCACAAAGCCTAGACATCAAAAGAACCATATAGAGCAATTTACACACTGTATGGTGTTCTATTTCTACAGCCTGCCATGAGAGTTGCCATGCGTGTTTTGATAAAGCAGCTGATCATTGTCTCACCTGTCCACCGGACTATCTCTACCGAGACAGTCAGTGTGTTCGACAGTGTGGACGTGGCTACTTTACTGGAGATGGACATTGCATGAGTGAGACTGATTGATGTATTGTCATTATAGGTCTTGTTAATAGGTTTTATGTAATATTTAACTGGCAAGATTGCATGCTTACTTGTTTGTTTTGTTTGTTTGGAATATCTTAGTATGTACAGTGCTTATAATTAATGTCAGGCCTGTATTTGACAGCTTGAAATATACTTCACTTATGAAAGCATCACATATGACAATGAGAGGAGCAAAACACAACAAAAACATCAACAATAAATATTGCTTATCACTTTAGGCTACATCTCGTTATTTGCAAAACTGATCATGAACTGATCATACACACACATACACATTGAAGAGGTTGGCATGCAATTTTTGTTTTAACAATAACTACAACAAAACACTATTTTCTCTTTACAACTTACATGATTGACTTGAAAATGATGATGAAAATACAGTACATACATCAACATCATCATACAAATACATAAATGATAGTTCATCTTCACCACTGTGGGTAAAGGTTTTTTTTTTTTTTTTGAAATGTCACACATGTGTAGAAACCATTGAACAAATAATTCAATAGGCAAAATATTTGGCCTATGTGATTCACATAAAATAAAAAAAAAAAAAAATCCATCATTGTCATCTCATTTGTTGCCACATATTCAACAAGATTACAACTTTACCTCTTTCTTACAGAATGCCATCCCTCCTGCTCAGCATGTGTGGGACCAAGAGAGGACCAATGTACAACATGTACTCTCACAGGCCAGGTGTTACTGAGAGGCAGATGTATGGACGAATGTGGACCAAGATTTTACCTTCAAGGACAAGCATGTCAAGGTTGGTTTAATGTTTCTTTGACTCGGGTCCCTTCCTGACCAGCATTTAACATCTGGAATAAAGTTTCATTTGGAGATGGAGCTTGTGTATTGATTTTAAGAAATCTCCTCAATCTCTTCAGACCAAGACCTACTTTCCTCATTTTTATTTCTAGTGTGGTCACAAAATTCCAGAAGCAGAATAGATGTTCAGTTTCAAAGGTTGACAAAAGTCTCTGGTTGTGACACCTGTACTGCAACAGAATAAGGGTACAATTAATTTAAAACTGATTTTGATTATCTTTTTTACAGTCATATTTTGAAGTATGAAATTTGAAACACGAAATGGCACAATTCTGATGAAATAAAAATTTTCATGCCTTGATGAAATAATTGTTTGTCTTCTTCAGCGTGTCCCTCCACATGTGGACGGTGTGTGGTTGATAGTGCAGATTGCTCCATTTGTCCACGAGGCCGGTACCTCCACAAGGGCCAGTGTCTGCCTGCTTGTACACGTGGATTGTTTAGCACCAGATCATTTATCTGCCAAGGTATTGACTTCTTTCAGCTCTTCAATTTGTGTAATGCAGTATGAACATTGCAATCAAATCATTTATTTCCTCAGAAATTTGCAGAGAAAGAAAAAGATAACAACAAGAAATATGATAAAGAACAAAATTCTATGGGTAACACAGCTGAATCATGCATACTGATGTTGAAGGAATAACACAAGAAAAATTCAACAATATTTATGGATAACTCGATTTCCCCATGTCACAGATTTGAAAACTTCAAATTTTGTTCCAATCCAGCTTGCCACCCCTCATGCATGGAATGTAGTGGTCCAAATGAAGGGGACTGCACGGCCTGTCACAATGGACTAGTTCAATCTGATGGCACATGTAGAGTTAGCAGTCAATGTAGGAGAGGACAGTACCTCAACTCAGACATGATTTGTGTTGGTAAGTGTTGCAGTACCTTCCACCTTTAAATTATTTCAAATCTTCAACATAAGAGCATGTTGAATTTACAAGATTTCAGAATTGAGTATAAGAATTCTTAAATAAAATCATAACATTTGTAGGGTTAAACCACAGTTCCCCTGCACAGATTTATATCATTTACTTTAATGCTGTGGTGCAAAACAAACAACTGAAACAATTAACAAAAATTAATATCTGATTTTATGAAAAGATGCTCCAGTTATGAGATTCAAAATACCTATCTTTCTCCTTTCATCTCCAAGTATTAAACTATTATCGGCCATATTATCATAATTTATACAGGTAAACTGCATAGTATTCTTTTCTCTGCTCAATTCTCCACATACAGACTGTGCTCCAGGCTGCTACAAATGTCACCCCAGTCTCACAGGTATCGGCTCTGTATGCTCAGACTGCCTCGATGAAAACCTCCTTCCATCAGCAGCAGGCTGCAAGGATAGCTGTTCACAGGGCTTGTATCGAAGGGACAGTATCTGCTACTGTGAGTTGCCATAAATCTGCTCAGCAAATGACATAACTAATTAACAAAAACGGAAAATGTTGAACTTTATATTCTGTATTTCTATGCCTAGGTATAAGAAATATATTTCATTTGCATTGATAGAAAGTCAAACTATTAGTGTTGAGATTAATTGAGCAATACCAGCTGTCTCATACATCATTATATTATACAGTTTGTGATAATATTATTTTAATCTTAACCGTAGCAGTTTGACTTTTATTCAAAATTTAATGTCTAATCATTCTGAGTAACTGTGTAGGATTTCTCTAAAATGATTGATACATTATTATCTGAAGGCAATATAATGAATCCGTGTGGAAGTAATATTTTATCAGCCTTTTAAAGGTGGACACAGGCTTTCAGTTTCCTTGCATTTATCAGTACCTGCTCCTGCTGAATGAGTGGAAGTTTATTCAGTTATGTTTACCAATCTCTACAGCATGTGATGATAAATGCGAACAATGTCATGGACCAGCTGAGTGCACCAAATGTTATCCTCCATTTCTGCTGTCAGATGGTCACTGTGTGATGGCTTGTGGTCCTCGAAAATTGGTGTCAGATGATGTGTGTCGAGGTAAGATAATGTGCAATACTCTTCTTTAGAGTGCGACCAGTGATTTGAGCAAAGAAAAGGCAGAGCCTACTGTAACACAGTGTTTGAAGTATTGAGACAAGTGATATTTTTCATAAGTAGCTGCTATCATGCATCTGTAGCTGAATCTAAACAGTTATCTTAAGAAAGAGAAATTATTTTATCTAGATTAAAATTCCACTCTATATATAAATGGCTGTCAAAATACGTCACTAATATTTGAAACAATATGTTGTTGAAAATCAGACATGAAAGAATCCATATCAATCATAATATTTGTTTCTAATTTTCTACAAAAAAATATCTGCCTGGTTGGATAATTTGTTGCTCATTTTTAAACTTAGTTCCAGTCACTTAGAGAGTATAATATCTGGATTATATGACATTTTCTTTTTGGTGCAAATGTGTGTAGTAGTTAGTTTGTTTTTTCAAAAATATTTGTCAAAATCACACACACAAACTGCTTCTGAAAATCAAAGCAGTTTTACAAATGCTGAGTGATTTATAGGGAATTTTGTGCACCATTTCTGACAAGTCAATTCATGCATTTCACTTTCCAGCAGTTTTAACAGAAGTATTTTCATTTATTACTTTTCCTCCTGAGACAGACTGCCCTAACCATTGCCTTGTGTGTTCTGATGCTTCCACCTGTCAGTTGTGTGAATCTGGCACTTTTCTTAGGGACCATCAATGTGTAACATCATGTGGTGCTGGTTACATTCCTCGGCAGGAGGAAAGGCAGTGTGAAGGTAGGACCTTGGTTTAGTTTGATCTACTTCGCTGTTTCTATTACAATTGTTAAAAGGTTTATAACCATGGAAAATAATTTAAAAGCCATATCACCCTGTTTCATTCATAAATATTTATGTATACAATACGGATAGTCAAGATAAGACAAATTATTTGCTCATTCTAAGCAATTTACGCTCGTAACTCCCAGTTCTCTAATTGTTGATGAAGAGTACATTCACTGATTGGAATGTTTGGCTGTGGGATTACATTGAGCTGTCTTTAAAATGAACAGCATTCTCTAAACTAATGAAGTATTGTTTAAACTTTTCAGTGAATTTGTCACCACCTGTACTGGAGATTCATGGCAGCTTGATAGTGACAGAGGGTGGCATGGCTGATATCTCTGACAAGATAGTTCTTGTTACAGATGCTGACACTCCTGCCAAGTATCTTTCTGTCATCTTAGTATCAATTCCCATGACAGGCAAGATTTATGTTCTTTTTTGTCATATGGCCGCACTTAAATTTTATGCTTTTTTTCTTCAATGGAATATTCATTGGAATTTGTTTAGCAAAATAATTTTGTTGAAACATTTTTTTTTACTTTTTGAGGGGGGGGGGGGGGCGGCTGCCAGACAAATCTGCCCACGTGCTAAATCAATGGCTTCTCTTCTTTAATTTGGATTTTTTAACCTTGAATTTTTAATTAATTTTGTTCTGGCCTTTTAAATGACTATCAAGATTCAAAATTTTGTAATAGGTCAACAGTTTAAAGATGGTCCACATAGTGATTGTTTTCTTCCTATCTAGGTCAGGTGATCAAAGTTGGCACCATGGGTAATTCCCTGCTTCTCCAAGATGATCTGATTCCAGTTGAGGATTTGAAACATGGAAGGGTGCGCTTCATGCATACTTCAGGATCTATGTACAAAAGTAAGCACGTTTTTTTTGTTGCTGTCAGATGGAGGGGGTGGCAATGTTTGTATTTTACAAATTAGGCTATAAGAAAAAAATGAGTTCCATTCTTAGGAATAATAATTATAAAAGAATATTCTGTTTATTTTTCATTGTTATACTTTAGATTGTACCCAAGTCTTAACTTCAAACTGCATCTGGAACTTAAAAATATATATAGTCAAACAGACATTTGCCAGTAAAGAAAATACTCGAATGACATACAAATAGTCATGAAAATCATAAACTGCTACAGGATGGATATGTTAATGTATAGCTTCATACCACAGCAGACTCCTTTGAAATGTTAGAAGATACAAAAAACAATATCAGCAAATCACTAAAAAGCTGGTAAATAAAAAGTTAATTCTATGCCGCTCCTAATGGGTATACGAGATTATTCAAACTAACTTGCAGTTTAATAATCGCATATAACTGCTTTGCTCCTCATTAATTGTAAAATATCAATCTCATCAGGCTCACTGAGTTTGAGAGCAACAGATGGGCAGCTGTTCAGCCGGACAGTTGAGATTAACGTCCATGTTCAGCCTCAGGACAAATTACAGCTGAGCAGAAATAAGCTATTGCTGGTGGCAGAGGGAAAGGACAGCCAACTGACCACTGACATTGTGGATGTCAATACCAGCAACAAACCAGAGGATGTAACTTTCACAGTTTTAAATGGTAAATGGCAATTAAGAGGTTGGAAGCTGGAGAGAAATGTGGGGAAAGAAAACAGAAGTCATATCAGAATGTAATGTAACTATAAACAACTTGAAACAGGAAATTTTAAGAAAAGAATTAGTGCTGGAATACTATTTTAATGAAAGAAGAACAAGGTGTGGGAAAATTTGCCCAAAGAATTGGTGCCAGTAATTTGTAACAAGGGGAAGAGTAATAAATATTTAAGATTTGTATAGTCAAAGAATGCAAATACTTAATGCTCTGTTTCTCTGTTTTTATCATCTCATGCTGTCTTTTCTTATGAAGATTTATCTAAATTGAACTTATATAATGATGGAAATAAAGTCTTGCTTTCCTGAACCATTTCATTTGTTTCACTTTGCTTCATTATTTTTTTCTCTTCTTTTTTCAGGACCTCTTTATGGTCATTTTGCAACAAGTTTAAATAGTGAAAAAAGCTCATTTACTTTGGAAGAAGTTAGATCAGGACTGATTGTATATCATCACAATGGGAATGGCAGCCAGAGCATGGACCTAGCCAGACTGCTAGTGTCAGACAGGTACAACCGACTTGTAATGCTGCTGTCCATAAGGATACAGTCCCAGGTAAACATGAGGAAGGAAAGAATTGATTTGTTTTTATGAATAGTACATACTACAGCAGGCAGGAACTGAATTTGTGATACAGAAGGGGTTTCCAACATACTCCCAAGTACAAATTAAACTCATTCTCTCAAATTGATGCTTTGAAAGAGGTTAAGTCTTACTGAAATAGAATGCAAAATGCTTTTTAGAAATGGAAATATTTAAAAGATACAAAAATAAACTCTTCAGAATTCAGTGGATAAGCAAAAGTGATATGAAACATAAATATTGAAACAGAAACAAGTAATTTGCAACTATATTTTATATTCCATTATTGTTTTGAAATGACAGACCTCAAAGATGCCAGTAGTGCTGACAAATAGTGGTGGCCAGGTATTCAAAGGTGAAATGCTTCAGATCAGTTCTGATATGTTGGAAACTCAGATCCACGAAAGCCAAGACCCACGACGCAGAAGTGCTGTCTACACACTTGTACCTTTAGCTGACAATCCAAGACATGGTGAGTATGAATTTAGATTTACAATCAGTTCGCTGAAATTGGCAAAGAAATTCATTTGTTTTGTATCAAATCTGAAAAAGTTAAAAGTGCCTACGGAAAAACTTCAAATTTTTGCAGTTACAAATTTAATCTTGTTTATTTCATAAATGAGAAATTGGACTGTTTTTATAATCAGTTTATAGAACCTGCAATGCCAATGAAACTACAGAGAATTCAAATACAGACATATGACAAGGACATGTATTATTTTTCCAATATTTTAGTATTTCAAGGAAGTTGCATAATATGAAACTGATTTTATCATCTTGCATCCCAGGAGAAATTATGATGATGGTTCCCACACCTCAAGAGGGTCCAGGCAGTGGCTGGGTGGACATGGGAGATGGCATGATGGGAGCAAGAATGTTTCGATTTATGCAGCGAGACATTAATGAAGGCAGAATCTACTACAAGCATATTGGGAATGATGTCACAGATGATCAGTTTACCTTTGAGGTGATGGGAAGTCATTTTGAACAGCCCTGTTACTTCTCTTGCCAGACACAAGAGCAGTTGAACAAATGGACTAAAGAAGAAAAAAAAGCAACAAATCTACCCTTTGTCATTTGAGATACTGATCACCAAAATATTTTATAAAATTATTACAATAAGAAAAAAGAAATTTTTTTTGTTTGCACAATTAATTTTTCAACATTTTTCATTATGCATGTTTCAAGCAAAGAGTGTCAAAGTGTGTTTTTTTTCTTCTTTACACTGCTTGATCAGGGCTTCATGTGTCTGGCAAGGGGAAACACTAGGGCTGGTCAAAATTATCTCCCATTATTCATTACTGCTGTCAATCCTTTAGCTGGTTGTAATGAATGAACCATGATGTAATGACATTATGATCAGTGATTCTTCATGTAACCAATAATGATTCAGTCTATTTTATTTTTACTAATGAATACATGAACATCAACAAAGATGATGAGCAAATAACTAGTTAGGTTGTGCTGCTGACTAACTATGACTAAATAAAATCTCAGTACTCATTTCTGATTCACAGTTGATATCATTCCAACAAAGAACGTAATAGTTGATAATTGATCAAATAGCTGAGTAATATGTCAAATGTATGATTTATGAAGATTAAAGATGGGCTGACAAGGAAGTTTTTATAACTTAAAAACCTCAGTTTATTGTGAAAGTGAGAGAAAAATTCCTCCTCTCTCTCTATTTTTATTTGGTGACATATGCTGTGCAGGTCTCAGACACTGCCAGCCCTCCACATATCTTGAGGGATCAGAGTTTCCATATCGCTGTCATAGAGGATGATACTGCAGCCTTGTCACTTCCTACTTTGGCCCCTGGAGTTCGACTTGGCATGATGGTAAATAGATTTGTTTCTGATACTCACACATAAAAACTGGAAAACCTGTAAGTCATACAAGAAATTCATCTGGAAAGAAGAAGAAACATCCAATAAATATCAGTCTTACCGCAAAGCTTTATCAATGCTAAAAATGTTTCAGTGTTACAGGTGCACTGTTTGTAAGTTCTTATAGGCCATAATCTATTTTTGTACTCAATTTTGTACTACATTGCATCCTCTCTTAGCAAATGATCATCATGTAGAGAGAAAAAAGGGTTTGTTCTGTGTGATTTTTAAAAGGTTTATTCTGTGTGATTTTTTTTTAAAACTGTTTCATCATTAACAATCACTTATATTCATCTGGATTATCTATGGACAGGTTCTGGAGAATCAAATTGTCCCCATCACTGCTGCACATCTCGCCTTCAATGATGTTGATACAGCTCCGGAGGATCTGGTCTATAAGATTACAACTCTACTGCGAGAAAATGAAGGCACTGTTGAGCATGTGGATTTTCCCTACAGTCCTGTCTTACAGTTCACACAGTCTGACATTGATGAGCGTCGCATTATTTATAGACCACCAGATGAAGAGATTGGGACAAAAGAAGTTGAAGTCAGCTTCATGTTTGTTGGTTAGTTCTCACCACTTACTTCACCTTTCTCAGATTATCTGTTCTGTCACAAATATGACAAAGTTATAGAAGTTATGAATAAACAGCAACAATTTGTCCATTTGCAACTATTAATTCCATGGAAATCTCTCACTGACAGCTTTCAAAATATTCATGGATCCTGTATTTGAACATTTTACATGAAGGAACAAAACCACACAATACACCAATGGCTCTTGCAACTCAAATGAAAATAAGTTGTTCAGAAAAAAAAAAAGGTGTGCTGCACTTTCAAATAATCCTGTCACAATTGTTTAAAGATATTTTTGTAATATGACGTAAGTTAATAATATAACAGTTCAATCAGTTTCTTATGTCATAATCATCATCGCCCTTTTCACCCTGTATCAGGGTATAGGCCACAAACAACAGACTTCCACTTTTTTTTTCTATCCTGGGCACTTCCCACTGCATCATTCCACTGTAGCCCTCCTCTCTTCAAATCATCCTCCATGAGTCTTCTCCAGGTTGTTTGTGGTCTACCCCTATTTCTCTGTCCCTGTGGGTTCCACTGAAATGCATGCCTGATAAAGTGCATCTTCCTGATTTTCTTATGATAGTGGCATTTGCCATACTTGTTTTCTTTTTCCACCAGTGACTGATGGTGGGGAGGAGAGACAACTATCAGAGAACAAGTTTACCATTCATATTGTACCTGTCAACAACAACCCTCCATTCTTCACCAATACGAACCCTGAAGTCACTCTGGCAGAAGGGGGTGTGTTTCCACTGACCTCTGGCTTATTAGAAGTTATGGACTTGGATACAGAGCTAGAGAATCTAGAAGTCACTGTGGCAGAGGCTCCCACCAATGGAGTGATAGAAAAATTACAAAAGGGAATAAAAGCTGTGGTTAGAACTGGTAAGCTTTATAATGTCTACTAGAAACAATGCAGGCTATGGTTGAACAAAGGTAAAGAATTGAACAGATAACAAATTAAATGGACCTTAAATCTGTCTAGAAGGGAGGGGGTGGGGGGTGGTAGTGTGTAGCAATGAAAGCATCATTTAAACAATTGAAGATTTCTGTTAAATTGAAGTAAAAGAAAGTGTTCACTTGAACTGCGAATGATGCAATGATCAACATTCAACAAAACTGAAAGCAATAATGACTGTTTCTAATTGCAAACAACCATCTAATGATCTGGGAGTTAAATAAACAAAATGATAATTTAAATGTCAAGCAAAAATTGAACAAAATAAAAAAAAAAGGTTTATCTGTACTTTTGCACTTACTGAAACTATTATGCACGTTCTAAAATATTCAATGTTACTGGTGATTACTCTTGCCTTGACCTCTTCTTTTCTACTTTCATTCATTGCAGGAGATAAGTTTTCCTATACAGACGTCATGAGCAGCACATTTCAATATGTTCACTCTGGTGAAACAAGCTCCTTACAAGACCGACTTAGTCTAACTGTCAGTGATGGACCACATCAAACTGGCAACACAATCTATTTTGATATCATCAAAGTAGACAAATCAGCACCACTCATGTTACCTTCAGCATCTTGTCAAGTTAATGTTACAGAAGGTTAGTATCATGTAAGCTGACATTTCACCATAATTGATAAATTGATTGATGGGCACTCTCTCATCTGGCTAACTATTACTTTAGAATTTCATGTTGAAAAAAAGATGTACAAGTCTCTTCATTTTTTTAAACTTTATCTGTTTTTCACAGTAGGCTTAAACAAACAACCTAGAGCTCATGAAAAAAGAAAACCGTAGTGTCCACTTGGTGGTAATGAGAAAGTAGAATTTTTCAGTTCCATCTTTAAGATGGGTAGTTTGATAGTGTGACTCACAATTCTTATGCAGTAATTAGGCATGTCTTTGTTCCTTGTGTTTACAGCACCAGTAGAGATTGACTATGTAGTTGCCATATTTAATATGGTGACAAGATTTAGTCGGCATGAAGAGTACAGCATCCTGTACAAGAATTGCAAGGATATTTCTCTTGAAGTATTAAATCATTACAAAAAGATCTATAAGCATTTCTAATACATTTGTCAAAGTATTTTCTAGCTGCGTATAGTTTTAGCATCAGTCATCATTACTTGTTTCAATTGTATTTGCAGGGACAGCAGTAGGAATAACTAGAGAGCAGATGGCCTTCGGTGACAGTGAGGACACAGATGCTTCCATTCAGATCATTTTAGCCAAGGATACAACTTATGGTCACTTCCTAGTCACAGACAAATCTAAAAATCGCAAGATTCGGGTTGGAGATGCTTTCACTCAAGAAGATATCAATGAAGGCAGGGTCAGGTGAGGGATAACTTTTCAGTTGATATCCTATCCTCACAATGATAGGAATCCAGCACAACTAGATATGCATTAAAAATCAACTTTACCTTTGTCATCTCTCAGTACACTGAAATATGTCATTGGATTTATGTTTCTCTGATTGTCAAAGTTATAAAAGATTGAAAAAGGTACTCTTTCAGCACAGTTTGGAAGTAACAGTTTTTGTGAGATCATTTTGAAGAAATTTTGGAACTTGCATTCTCTTCTTCTTGACAAATAGCAAACTTATTATAACATATTGTCAAATTAATGTAAGCTGATATTGTAGTATTTATTTTTGCTATTAAATTCAGTGGTTGTAGTTTAAAATCACCAATGTACAGAATATCCCAAAATTGTAAAGGATAGTGAAAGAGAGATTCACTAGATACCCTTTTCTCTTGAATCCACAGCTTTGTTGCAGACAAGGAAATTGGATCAAAGTCAGTTACAGAGCTTGTCTATGTCAATGTAACAGATTCCAGTGGTAATTCACTGCCCAGTCAGATTTTATCAGTTGTCATCCTGCCTGTGGACAACTTGGCACCTGAAGTTCATGTAGGCTCAGATATACAGGTACAGGATTAATTCATTATCCAAAATGAAGTAATTAGTTTCTTGAAATATCCAAAATGTTGTTGGTGAAATTGTGATTTCAGGAAATTCCATGACTTTTGTTGCCTATGAAATGGAACATAATGATGAATCTTTGTTCTTTGGCATATGAAAGTGGAAGCTTAAACCATGGATATATTACTCTATATATTTGCTGTTTTATTTATTTATTTTTTTTAAGTGTTACCTTAGAAGTGGATTAAATATTGTAAAATAGATAGATCTCAGTGTGATCGAAATCTGTTCATTTAAACAGCATTACTTCACCCATGTATGTCGCCAACAATTAATTGAATTTTATTCCTGTTTCTTGTTAGGTTTTTGAAGGAGATGAGGTGACAGTGCAGGCTGATTTAATTTCAGTATTAGACGTTGATTCCCCTCTCTCAAAACTGATGTTTGTGGTTGAGACACAACCAACCTTTGGTGTCCTGCAAAACAGAAAGCCAGGTGAGACATGATATTTATAATATGCCTCTGTATCTTACTATTGAATTTCAGATCGAGCTTTCATTACTTTAATCTTTCACAGTGTGTGGTGATTCAGTTTAATTATTATATCATGCACTGAAAAATCTGTTCAGATGATGATGATGCATAAGAGACATAACAGACATTATTGGGTAAAGAATGACAAATATTTTGTCTATAATGACAATCAATTCTTAATTTTTTAATAGTTTTGCAAGCTTATGATAATGAATAGTCTGACAAAAAAAAAAAAAAATAGATTGAATCTTTGATATATGTGATAGATTACATTAAATATTTGTTCTTCACATCTACTTAACCTTCTCATTCCCTTATCCACAGTTAAAGGCTCTGAAAAGAGGATCAAACAAAGAACAGCAGAGACTTTTCCCATAAAAGATTTGATAGATGGACGGATATATTATGTCCAGTCAGACCATAAAAACAAAGAACCAGCTTGGGATGCCTTTTTGTTTTCTATAAATGATGGGACCAATGAATCACCCTTACAGAGGTTTAACATTTCCATTCAAGTAAGTCTCCAATAAAAAAACATTCTGTTGCCTGGGTGGCCAATGAGACTAATGAACACTAACTGTGACACTTGATATCCATATATATATTTACTGGTCTTGGTAGTTGTTCTTTTGCCGATAGTTATTTCTGTTTCCTTGAGTGATTAATATATGTAGTTTCTTTGTCATTAAAGTTCTATTTTCTTGAACTGTCCCTCTTTCTTAACAATATGCATATGAAATTCTTTCACTGTATATTGCCAGACAAAGAGAGCCCAGTGCAATCATTTGTGCAACAATATGTTTTCAATCACTATTAACTACTCATTTCAACTCTACTTTTCATTTTTTTTAAACTGGAAACTTGCACCATGATGAGAGCAAAACAACTGAGGATGTATTTAGATTAGAGTTAGAATCAAACAAATTCAGAGTTTGCTTTGTTTAAACAAAAATGAACTGCACTCTTACCATAGTTTATGAAAAACTCCAAATATAAACTGAATTATAAATTTTCAAAACAGTCAAGGTCTTTGACATTTATGATATTTTGTTCAAGTCATGAAAATTTGTGTTTACATTCTATCTACAGTTGATAAATGATGAAGAGCCTCACATAGTCACAGAACAGTTATTCGCACATGAAGGGAAGGCAGTCACATTGACAAATGCATCCATGTATGTTATTGACCTGGACACATCTCCTGAGGATTTGATCTTCACAGTGACAAAGCCTCCAGCCAATGGAGATCTTCTGAGAAAAGAGTTTACTCAAGATTCTATAGATATGGCCCACACCTTGAAAGCCAAATCAACTTTCACATATGAGGTTTTTCATCAAATTTTACCACATTGTCTCCTTCATTGATATGTTTCCAATGAATCACTTCTTCACTTTAAATGAACAATATATAACAATGTAATCTGAATACATGTGAAACTTCGTATGTTTAAAAGTATTGAATAATGAAAAGGAAACTTCAATACCAATCACAAAGTGAAACTGATTAATTGCTAGAATAAGCCTGACAATGATCTTTTGACACTGGTCCAAAGCCTAATCATTAAACAGCAGAGAATCAGTGAATGCATGACAATGAGAGATTATGCATGGATGAATCAAACTCTTGTCCTCATAGATGAGATAGTGTGTATACTTGTTATGTAAAAGCAACTGTAAAAAGTTGTTTACAATCAAGGCATATGGCCGTCTTTTTCTTATCTCATTCAGTTATTTATATTTCTGTCTCTCTTTCAGGATGTTTTGAGTGAACTTGTTTTGTACAAGCATAATGATGGAGAGACAACTCAGGATTCTGTAGAACTACATCTGACTGATGGAGATTATAGCAGTACAAAAACTCTTACTATCATTGTTGGTTTGGTTAATGATGAAACTCCTCGCGTTACCATAAACAGAGGACTCCGAGTGCAAGCAGGTAGACAGGCCTATAACAGGCATCTTTGCACTTCTAGCTGAGAGCAAGTTTCATTTCTTGTCAGCACAGAATAGTGGAGTAGATGGCTAAGAGATGAAGTAGAATCATGTTGAAACTCAGTTTCAAAGGGGACGCATGCTGACTGACTTTGTTATCATGAATAAAATATGGATATAGCACTAATTGACCAGGTCTGGATTTCTTGTATAGGATTGCTCCCTTATCCTTAAGCACTGTCTTAGCCTATGTCACCCAACATTTGAACACTGGTACCAGCTAGATTTTTGCCAAGATGTCGGCCAGTTTCATGAAAAATCATTGATGAATAAATAATTGTTAAAGCCTGGTCTTTACTGTTAGATATTACAAATGAAAGAAAAATTTACTGATTTACATTAGAATGCTGACATTCGCTTTAAACTTTGTGGTCTGTTTTCTCATCAGGTTCCACCTCACCTATTAAACCACAGGACTTGCGAGCCACAGATCTCGACAGTGAGGATGCAAAAATAATGTACACAATCATGAAAGATCCACCAGCAGGACATCTGTTGTATGATAATGGTCAGGTCTCACATACTCTAACAGCTTCTGGACCTTCTAAAACATTCGAGCAAAGTGATATTGATCAAGGTTAGTTGTGGCATCAGATGGGAGAAACTGTGTCCTCACACAAAGCTTTCAGGATTTATGTAGAACATAAATGCAACATTTTCAGAGAAACTGTTTTAAGATAAGAGATACAAAGGGACAATACAACATTATCATAGAGGAGCTCTGTTTCCAAAATTTGATATTTCATTGCTTTTTGTTAATGTAGCCCTTAATGCTTGGAGGCAGAGGGTAGAGGGTGTACAAAAATTACAAAAACTCATTTATCATGATTAAAATTTTGCATAATCTTGAATTAAATCCTCCTATAACAAGCGAAATATTATTTTAATTGTTTGCAAAGCTGATACCACACATTTAAAATCCATATCTAAAGAATGTTATTTTCCCTTTCTGCAGTGGTGTTTATGATTAATATCATAAAATTTATTCATTAATTATAGGGTATTACACATGCAATTTATTTGCAGATATTAAATTTGGTGACTTTGTTTTCCCCAGGCCATATATATTATGTCCATACTGTGGGAGAGGATACTGGTAATTTAGTGTTCAAGTTTAAGCTGACTGATCCAGAAGGGAATGATCTCATAGATCAGGACTTTTTCATCACTGTATTGGGTAAGAAATATGAACTGTCATGTAGAAATATTAAAGTGTATAACATTTTCAGGTATATGACTATGTTCAGTCTTGATTCAACCCAAGGCAGTGTGATGGCACTGTTAAATTATTATCTCTCATGATTGTATGTTGGACATTTTGTGATGCACATGACAGGATTTTAATTATAATCGGAATTACAAATTCATCCAACGAAAAGTGGATCCCACAGAAGAAAATAAAAAACAAACAAACTCTTGAATAACTACAGCCATGTTCAATGCTGAAAATAATTACTGAAAAATATGTATGCAGTACTTTCCTCTTTACTGTATGAGTTTTCTTCACAAATTTTTCTTGAAATTATCAATCAATCATTATTCCACATGACACAACAATCATAACTGCATCAAAAACCTACTGCTGAGTTCTGGAATTGCTCTATGCATTTTGTCTCTTTAAAGGACAAAACAGTAGTGAATCAAATGGATTATGAAGAGATACAATTTTAAAATCAAATACTTTGCACAATTTTTGTGTCAAACCTGAAATTTTGGGTGAAATTTGATTTTCACTTCTACCTTTTTTTGCATTTGTTGCATTTGCACATTGCTACTTTATCATAGTGTTATGTATGAAACTGGACAACTACTTGACATAATCTATTTATGGGACTTTCTAGTATTTGTCTGTAATATGCATATCTTATTTTTGCACTATTATGAATGCAAGATTTATGAATGAAATATAGAACAAAGATTTATACAGAGACTACATAGGAAAAACAATAATAATTTCACATTTATTGAGTTATGCCCTCTGTGCGACTTAGCTATGCTTAATCTACATTACAGTTGAATTATTATACCGAATAAACGCTCAGACTCAGCAAAATTTAGAATTTAAAAAAGGCAATACTATGGAAGAACTATTGATATCCAAATTTGACTGTTCAATGTGCTTATACTTTTTGTTTTTATCATTACTGATTCCAATGTTCTGCATGGGAAAAACTCTTTGGTGTAAGAATTTTGTGCATGGTTATAAAAGAGGAGGGTGGTTCTGGGAGAGAGAATGAGTGAAAAGGATTAGAGAAAACTGTAGGTCAAATGAGAAAGAGAGAGAGAGAAAGAGAGAATCATGACTTGATTTTATTGTCTTTTTTTGTTCATGACAGTGTTTTTTGTTGTTGTTGTTGCTGTTTGTTTTATTGTCTTTGAAAATGTACAGTGCATTTTTTTTCAAGTTTGAATATTTTACTATTTAAAAAATAATAACTTTTTAGAATTCTTTCAAATTCTGTAGCTTTTGGTTGGATATTTTTTTCTGCTCAGTCCATGGAAACGGAAACAAACGAAACATCAGAAGTCAATAAAAGTTCATGCTGTACAGAAAGTTTCCATGCAGAAAGCACTAAACATTGTGCTCCTTAAAAACAGGCCTTAAGAGTCAGACTCGGTGCACCATCCCAAAGCCTTTCAGTCCTTACAAATTTTAAAATGCATATCTTAAATACAGAGTGATTGCCACTGTAAGTCAATGTTTTTATTTTAAATTTAATACTTTTTTTTATATATATAACAAAATATTCATGTATGATAAATATAGCTATGCTACATGTCATGTTCTGTGCTTCCCAAATGAGTTTACTTTTCTATGTGATTAAATTGTAACAAACTGAATGAGAACATCCATTTCAGAGTTTATGATACTGTACACACTGGTGATTATTCTTTCCATTCAAGTAGTTACTCCAATATGTCTTTGTTTATTTCCTTTTTGACTGGATTTGTGTGTGTGTTAAATTAATTTAGACAATACACATGCACCAAAAAGTCACATTAGATGAATGTTAGGACGACAGATTATGTAAAAGGAAAAAGGGATCAAACTCCATATCAGGTGTATTTTTTTTTTTTTTTAAATGAAGACAATGCAAGGTATCTTTAGACGTCTGTCTTTTCCCTTTTTTGGTGAGTCAAGATGCTAAATGAACATTACAACAAGAAATCAGATAAAAAAAAAAACAAAGAAAATGAGCAGACTGTACCATTTCAAAATGAAAATTCAATTTTGTTGAAAATGGTCAGAATTGAGTTCGATCGTTTTTCCTGTGTGGTCTTCAACATATTTATGACTCAGTCATTAACATATATAATTTATTATATCTTACTAATATCAATATCATTCTCATTACCAGAGGATCGTCTACCACCCAAGAAAGTCAGCAACTCAGAATTTCTTGTAACTGAAGGCAAGAGTGAGAAATTGACCACAGAATTTTTGTCCTTCACTGATGCAGACACAGAACCAGGCAGTTTGGCATACACCATTCTAGAGGGTCCAGACCTAGGTCACTTGGAGTTTGTTGGTCAGACTGGTGAGTAAATTTACTGAGAGGATATTCCTTACTTCTAGCAAAAAGTTGAGAGGTATTTGGCCTTAATTATAAAGGTGAGCACTGTTGTATAATCTGAGCAGAGTGGTGAAAATGATTGCTTTTTGGCATCTTCAGATTTGTTTGCAAACTCTCATGTATAAAATCCAGTTAGGTTATTATGAAGACTTTTTGCACAACTCTGTTTGTGATAAGACAAGTTTTCTTTATATAGTTATTAAACCTCTCTGCCTTCAGTACCCCATGCACAGAAATGCTAAATTAACATAAAGGACACCTAAAGAAGAATACTTTCTTTATGATATGTTCTACATTTGTATGTCTAATGCATAAAAAAATTATCATGAAGATACTATTTGTCCTATATGGATCTTGAGATTTACTGAAGATTTTAATTTTAAGAAAATTCTGTCAAATAGCATAAAAATCTTTGAGCATATATTAAGCAGAAGGGCATATGTTAAGTAAAGGGATGAGCTACCTACTTAAGATCATCTACAAAATAATTGATAGAATTAATTATATTATGTTGTAATTTTTTCTACAGGTGTACCTATTGTGACATTCACCCAGTCTGATTTAGCTGCCAATTCAGTGATTTACGTACACACAAGTTCATCTGAGCTGTCTTCTGACGGTTTTACCTTTGTTGTCTCAGATGGCACTAATGAGGTAATTAGCTCTTTATAAAGTTGTGGAGTTTCAAACTATAGGGGAAATTAACACTCTTGTAAGTCTTTACAAGCTAGTAAAACGGCCAGCAAAATATTAGATAATAGAATCATATGTAGAGTATGATTGCTGTTGAAACATCAGGGTGGCCATTCACTCCCTGCCTTTAAACCCCAGATTATCCAGTCATTCAACATCAACATCAGCCCTGTGGATGATGCTATTCCCTTGCTCAGCAACTATGGTTTACGAGTACAGGAAGGTGTGCGGAAACTTATCACAGAATTTGACCTAAAGGCTGTGGACCCAGACACACAGGTGGGAAAGTTCTCTGCTTTGTTGCTTTATATTGACAATGTATGGGACTGATCAGTGTGTGAATGATAAAAAGACATTTATATATACCGTTTCTAAGATATGTAAATTGGCAGATATACCTGTTAGTATTTACATCATGATTATCTCTTATGGATTGGTTCCAAAGCATCCCTTTGTTGTCATAAGCAATTTTCAAGGCAGTTATATATTTATTTTGAACATGATTGCCTCTATATGCATATGAAATGACTTTTATTTTTCAGTTTCATCTCGAGAACAATGAAATTAAGGCAGGTCATGTTGGAATGAGGGTGATCAGGAAATAGTAAGCTTTTAACCTCTCCACAAATGAAACTTTTGTAAATTTATTATGTCAGTACCTTTTACAATGTTTGTTCCCCCTGATAGTACTCTGTGGACATGAAATGTGAAAACTAAAGGCAAATTAAATTCATAATAAAACTCTTCAATTTAACAGGAACATCAAATTTTATTTTCTGTGTTGGAGCCACCCAAACATGGTAGTCTTGATCTGCTAAAAGAAGGTACCCAGGAGACAGCTGTGATATTCACAATGGAAGATATCTATGAGAATTGTGTCAGCTACCAGCATGATGGAAGTGAAACAACCGAGGATGTGTTCAAGTTCATTGTCAGTGATGGAACAAATAAAGTGTTTGCCATGCAGCAAGACCAGCCAGCTTATAGACCTGTGAACAGCCCACAGGTATTGACAACACCCCTAAACCACATCATGTAGCTGGTCCATACTTTCTGATTCTGCATAACTCTATATTCATACCTGTACATTCCTAGGTAGCAGGCAGTTAAAAGGATGCAGAATTTCTGTCATGGCAAAAAATTGAATAAATAAACTACAAAATAATCTAGTCACCTGTGGTACTATGTGAAACCTTTAAACATAATTTGCAAACTACAACGTATTTATTATCTCATGTTTTAGCTACACACCTGCAGTGTATAGTGTAAACATTTCTGACAGCGTCAGGTCTTTCTCACCTCAGGATTTCAAGATTACAGTTCTTCCCATGGATGATGGAATGCCTGTCATTGAGAAAAATTTAGGACTGCAATATCTGGAGTTTGATGGTCGACAGGTAAATGCAGTTGCTACTTAATTGCTGTAGTTCATCAGGCCTCAGATCAAACATCGACACGTCATGTGTACTAAATGAAAAGGGTGGAATGCAGACTCTTCTGAGAGCATGGACCAATGAAATTAGCATGAAACAATCTTGAAAAATACAAACTATCACAATTTTTTTTTTCCTTTTCACTACTTTTTTATTTGGCAATTGTACATTAATTGTGAAGTGAAAGTAATTGGTGATCACATGGATGATGATCAGATGTGTGAATGTGCTATGTAACAGAATGATTGAAAATCTTACTTAAATAAGGCATTCTTGTTTTTCTTTTTTTTAAGTTGTCAAATAAACATCTGCCTCATGTATGTAGTTTTTTACTGTCTTCAATTTTGCCAGACTGGAAATTTGATAACATCCAAGCAACTGGAGGTAATAGATGAAGACACCCTTCCAATTGACATTGTGTATGTCATCAAAGATCCACCAAGATATGGAGTTATAGAACACACTGCTAATCTAGGCTTGCAGGTGTCTTCCTTTACACAAGGTGAAACTTGATTTCTTTGATGCCATTTTAATGTACGGGTTTTCTGCCCTATGGTTTATTAGTTGTAGATTTGAGTTGCTATTCAAATATGCCTCTTTCAAATAGTAGGACCATTCAAATTTCCTAACTAAAACATGTAAGTCTTGTGTCATATCAGCATGTGATTCTGATTCTTTTGTCATAATATACACTTTGTTTTAAACATCTCCAATTTCATTTTAATTCTAAGTATTCATTCTAGGTTGAAATCATGATTAATAGAATAAGGTGCACGTTGATTTTGATCACCTCATAACATTTCTTTCCAAAAGAACCAATTCTGTCAGCATTCTATCAGCAGTACAAGTGTTTTTTTCTTCTAACAGAGGATCTTAACAAAGAAGTTATCCAGTACACTCTAACACATCCCAGCCCAGATCTGCAAGACAGTTTTGAGTTTGACGTGATGGATCAGAAACCTAATGTTGTCCCTGGAAACCGATTTCATATCATGTGGTCTGAAATCAGTCTGGGAAAAGCAATATTTAATGTGACTGAGACTCAGGGTGTAATACAAGTTCCTGTAATTCGCAGAGGAAATTTGAAGCAGGTTAGATATTGTAGTCATAGAAGGAGTCTTCATATTTCTTTTTTTACTCTGAATCTTGTTGTGTGTGTGTGTGTGTGTGTGCATGCGTGCGTGCGTGTGTGTGTGTGTGTGTGTGATAGATTGTCAATAACCTTGATAGCAAGAGTCACTAGTTGTGTACCAGAGTTTTCTAAAGTTAATTTAGCAGTTTTAATTACAAATATTCAGTTACTCTGAAAAGAAACCCGGTTTAAACTTTTATATCACACACCTAGACAGATTGTCAAATGATGAAATAGATGATGGTTGTTTGTTTGGATAGATAGTTGAACGTTTCCTCAGTGCGATCATTTCATTTTTATACTTTTCATTCATCAGACAAAGTTAATAAATATTACACACTTGCTTATGTGTGATTTATACTTTGTCCCTGTTGAATACCTATATCATTGTTGCATTTGGATTGTACTGTCATGTACTGTCTCCTTAAACAACATTCATTCATTACAGTATGCCATAGTGAAGTGTGATGTGCTGGCTGGTTCAGCTTTATCTAGAACAGATATAAGTCGACCAGGAATGCAAGACTTTATTTATACTGCAGGACAGGTAAGAAAGACTAATTCATATCATTCAGTATTAATTGTTACAGTGACTTTTTTTTTAATCAGACAGCTTATGGACATGTTTTTTTGTACTCTAGACACTGAAATTGGTAAGGCAATGTAGGAAAATGTAAAATAAGATAAACTAGGATGAGATAAGATGAGATGAAATGATGCAGACAGGATGAGGTAAGCTTAATCTGTCCTATTCTCAGTCTCTGTGTTGAGGAGACACAAAATATACCTTAGCATAATATTTTCTGTCATACAGCAATGTCACAAACAGAACGAGATAGCAATTATGGTTGTTTAGAAGTATTGCCCTTCATTTGATTAACAGTAGTGCATAATCACAGTATATTTCCAATTCTCTGCCTGGCAGGTTCAATTTGACAATTGGCAGGATAGACAGACCTGCTCAATCATCATCAATGATGATTCACTGTATGAGGGACCTGAGACATTTTATGTAGAAATATCTTCCCCAACATTTGCTGTACTGGGCAATATTACGAAAGCTACTGTCAATATATATGATGAAGAAGATGGTAAGAAATTACGAGATTAATTAATTTAGTTCTCTTGTCATTGTGAAGATACTGCCAATGAAATCATGTTTGATGAATCAGGAATTTGATTATTTGGAAATTGTTTTCATTTCCTTTCAATTGAGAGTTAAGAGATAGATATTGCCCTTAGCATATGATATTTAAAGTAGAATTGGCTACATGAGTAGTTTGCTAATATTGTCAATTTTCTTTAAATTGGTATGTTCAAACTAAACAAAATAAGTCCCATAACCATCTTGCAATAGATAGTCAGGGATAATTTTTACAGCTTGTTGGTAATGTTTTCAGTCATGCCTTAATACTATTTACCATACTATTTACATAGTTCTTTCATTTTCTACCCTTTTTTCAACTACAGAGCCAACTTTTGAATTCCTGGCAGATGTCATGCAAGTCAATGAAACAGACGATTATGTCATGGCAACCATTGTCAGATCAGGTGATGTCAGTGAAACTGTGTCTGTCATCTGTTTCACTAAGTCACTGACAGCCACTGGCAGCAGTCTGAGTGGTCTAGAGTCAGGTTCAGATTACATTTCCCGTGGGCAGAACAATGCCTATAGAGTTGTCTTTCCTCCGGGTGTCACACAGTCTAATTGTGATGTCAAGGTAAAGATGCTGTAGCTACCCAATACTTTCACTCTTTTTTTTTTCCATTGCTATGATTAATCATTTAAAATGATATGAGGTGAGACAAATTACTTAAGAGGGGAAAGAAATGGACATTTTCAAATACTTTCTTTGTTTAATGGCTTTATGTCTTATGTAACAGTATGGTACCATGAGATAATCTTTCATACAAAATTCCATTTTTACTTATACTTTGAATTGAGTTGTTCACACCATCATATATAAGGATCCAGCTTTCTCTGTTTATTTTTCTTTCACAGTCTCTTTGTTTTGGCAGTGTAAAATGAAATAATTACTTTGTTTTATCCCCAGCTGATTGATGATAGCGTGTATGAGAGCATGGAACAATTTGAACTGGGACTATCTGACCCTTCCTTCCCAGCTACCCTTGGTACTTTAACCAAATCACTGGTCATCATTAGTGGACCAAATGACAGTAAGTCCAACTGACAGACATACACACCCATACCTACATGTGCTGGGGAGAAGTAAAAAATTACATATGTGATATCACATATGATATATCAATTGGATTGATATCATCATCAATGGACCAAATCGTAGTAAGTCAACTAACAAGGAGGGGCTCATACCTAGATGTGCTAGGGTGAAGTTGTCAGCAAAATTATGTTACATTTATGACGTGCTAGATTGGTTGGATTGATGTCAAATAAACAGAATTCAAGTGTTTTATCACAGGAGAACAAAATGACAATGTAATCGGATGAAAGAAAAGGCAAATTTTTCATCAACAAATTCTCTTTCCATCAAAAAATGGTTCTTGTGCTCTTGCACAGTGTTTTAATTTTCTTTTTCACTTTTGACATGGTTTATTGCCATTAACTCTAGTAGGCCTCTACATGTGTAATTAATACTGTTTCTGCTCAGTGTGTCATATCCATCCAGCTCTCTTAATTTTGTCGCAGTTTCCTCTACTCAATCACAATCATTACACCACACTGAAATTCAATTCGTTAAGGTTAAATTTAATGACATGCCAGACAACTGCAAAGTATAGATCTATACAAACAGAAATAAATGTGCACAACTGGGATGAGCTTAAAAAGGAGAAAAATTACTACTTGTATTTTCATTAGTATAGTTAATCATGAGGGATATGTTTATCATTCTGCTCTTAAGAAAGCTTTAATTCTGGTTCTGTTTTGGGAGATGTTGAATGACATCTCTCATTAACACTGAATACTTAAAAATCAAATATGTATTGAAAAACAAATTATATGCATGCTTAAGTTCATTTTATCCCTCCAGTATCACTCATATACTTTGCAAATGATGAGTTTGCATTCGCGGAGGACAGTGGCACATTGGAGCTGGAGGTCATTCGTGAAGGCTCAGATCTTTCCCATACTTCTATGGTGTGGTGTGCATCCCGCATGTCTGATATTACCTCAGCCACACCTGGTGAAGACTATATGCCAAGTTCTTCCCAGCTCACCTTTGGTCCAGGACAGACCTCACAAGTAAGATTTTCCCAACTTTTGAATATTAATTAAAATGTCACTTGAATTTCAGGGATCCTTTTTGTTAAATGTATAAGTGCTAACTCAATGTATTGTAAAATACTTCATTTCAAATAACTGAACACATTCCAGTGATCTCCGAGGATGTTTA
Organism: Peronia verruculata; assembly: GCA_038406235.1. Taxonomy (NCBI): domain Eukaryota; kingdom Metazoa; phylum Mollusca; class Gastropoda; order Systellommatophora; family Onchidiidae; genus Peronia; species Peronia verruculata. Next base: position 42,006 of record JBCAUA010561952.1, read on the forward strand.
GCCCGCCCATAATTTAAATTTGTGTAATTTGTTGAAAATCTCTTTGGTATATACCTGAAGGGCAAAAGAACCATGAATATATTGGAGGTATATAGAACAATAGTTCAGTCATAACTAGTTAATTCTTCTCATTGCTTTGAATTACACACTGAATCAGCTAAACAATCTGACATCAAAGGACCAATGACATCAGCCACAATATACAGATAGAGTCTTATATCAGCAGTTGATATTCAGAAGAAAAAAAAAATTATCTTTTTCTTCACTAGATGTGCCGAGTTGTTCTACTGGATGATGATTTTGAACCACGACTGGAGGGAAATGAAACTTTTGTTATGTTCCTGAGTTCTGCAATGGGGAGTAATTTAGAATCACCATTTGTTGCCACTGTCAGCATATATGATCAGCATCTGGACAGTAAGTTGGTTTGGAGCATCATTTATCTTGTCTTCAGGTAACAGTGCTGTTCAATACAGCACAAAAAGAATGTTTTGTCTCAGGAGGTCCTCAGTGTCCATTTGGTGAAGAATATCATGGCAAAATGCTGTATCCATGAATTGATTTCAAAGACAGATATGCTGATATTTACTTCATTTTTTTATAACGTGTTTAATTTATAATATCTTCTCACATATTTACTTCATTTTTTTAATAACATGTTTAATTTATAATATCTTCTCACAAAATAGCCAAGTTATTTATGAAAAACTCGGTTCATTTCTTGCATGTTTACTGATAGGTTTAAATATCATATTATTCTTTCTCATTTTATTTTTGTTTCACTTCTCTTCAGTTCCCCAAATGACCTTCATACAAGACAGCATCATTGTTGATGAGAAGAACAAAACAGTGAATGTCACAATAGCTAGAGTGGGGGACATAACTTTGGAATCCTCTGTCATATGTTACACTCGGCAGCAGACAGCTCAAGTCATGATGGATTATGATGAGAGAACTTTTACAAATAGCTCTAGAATCCACTTTATGTCCGGAGAGAGGGTAGGTGCTTCAGAAGAAAAAGATTGAGCTGTTTCAAAAGCCTTAATAAATATAATGACAGATTAAGCATGTATGTGCAGATGTGCCACCAAATGCATCCAGATATATAGGAAGTGAATACAAGAAAATGGAAAAACAAAATTGTAGACAAAAGTCTTATGTGTATACTGGATGCATCAAATTGGAAAAACCTTTTCAGCTGATGTCAGTATGTTCTCAGTGTGCAATTACTTTTTAAATCTAAGATAAATGTATTAAGAATCATGTCATTGTGCCTTCACTTTTTATACAGTTTATTCTTACAATCATTTGTTTTTCTATCTGAACTTTTTCTTCGTGCACAAACAGGCTTCTGACTCTTAACCCACTTGCTTGTTTGTTCTATATAGAAACCTGATAAATTGATAATTCAGTCTACAATTCCAGTGTAATAAACATGTTTAATTAAAGGCCCGTTCAATTGATTTGGTACCTATGACTTGGTTGTGGCAAAAGTAATGAAGCTGCACTAATATAGGCTGATAGATTTGTAATACCGATCCCCAGAGTAAGCCATGTGTTGTAGGGATTGTGGATGATGATGAATTTGAACCAGATGAGACATTCATTTTGAAACTTGGACAGCCACAAGGTGTAGGGGACTTGGCAGCGATGATTGGGGACATTGATACAGCAACAATCATCATAACAAACCATGATGATGGTCAGTTATATATACAGATCTTGTTGTTCATGTTTACTTGGTATTTGAAGTTAAATGTTATCTCTAAGAAAACAAATGAGAAAAGTGTTACAAATTACATAGCAGAACTTTTATTTTTGTTTCATGCTTTCATCAAAAGAAAGAGATTTAACTCTAATTATGCATGTCTTTGTAAAGAATTTTAACATCTACACAATGTAGGGAACCTTCATCGTCTTGATCAAATCTTTTAGAAAAATAAATGCACATACTTGATATCCATATCAAAGTTGGATTTTAGTACTTTTGGTTAAACACAGAGAATTGACATACAAAAAACTTTGTTTTCTTCTTTTGAAAAAAACAAAACAAAAAAAAAAACACCTGAGTCTGGACTGAGAGGAGCATAAAATTTGTCCAATCTTACAAATTTTCAATTTTGTGTTTTTCTCAGTTCCTAAAATCCAGTTTGAAGAGTCAGCCTATAGTGTCCTTGAACCCAATGTCATAGATCAGGTGGTCACTGTGAGAGTGAAAGTCATTCGAACTGGTGCTGTCAATGAAACAGCAGAGGTCAGATGTAGTACACGAGATGGCTCAGCCCAGTCTGGTCTGGATTACAATCCTAAGTCTCTAGTGCTGCAGTTTGAACCAGGTTTGTCACACTGTATTAAAACTGTTTTCTGAACTCAGTAGCTTTTGCTGTTGAAATATAGGTCTTCAATATAGAGACGAAAATATTTTTCAGTTCTCACTGAAAAGAATTTTGAGAAGAGTTCATGTTATATTCTGTGTTTCAAAGTTCAGGTTTATTTTTTTTTTTCTCATGGCTACTTTTGAATAGAAATCATTTGATAATCATTGGATTACAAATAAGTTTCCACTTTTGCCATACTTTGAGCCTTGATTTTATCTCTCCTTTATACTAAGTCATCAGAATGGTTTTATTTCAAAATCAGCATATTTCCAACCACATACATAACTTGCTTTTGAGAAAATGAAAATGAAACTATCGTATGAAAATAGCTAACTAATATGCTTTTCAATAAAATGTAACTGACAGATTAATATCATTAATATTGTTGGTGTAATGATCTCGATGCTTGTCACACAATTGACAAATTCATATAAATAACTTTTTATCTCAACTGGGCACTCTGACTACCTTATTTCCTCATATTCTGCTTTCAAGGAATCAGAGAAATTGATTTCCCTGTTGATGTTCTGTACAACAGTGCAATAGAATGGCATGAATCCTTCAGTGTTCAGCTAGGTCCTCAGGATCCCACCAATTCCATATTTGGTCCGATAACCACAGCAACCATTACCATTCTGGACAATGAGGTTTCAGGCAGTATTGTTCTGCCAGCTCCACCAATGGTGAGCAGTGCTATTCCTATGTAAAATATCTTTTCCAGTTGCAGATTACTGCCCTGTTATATACATGAAATAGTGTGAATCATTTATGTTGCATTGGACCCATGATGTTTAAATACTATAGCACTTGATAACTGTGTGCAAAATGTAACCAGTGATATGAGAAATAATTTTCACAAACAAATAGTATAAATACATGTAATGCTATTTGGTGGAAGGCAAAGAAATATTGCAACATGACATAACTTTGCTGAAATTAATTGTTTATTTATATATTTCTTATTGTCAATTTGATAGCTTGTCTTTCCCAAAGTTTGGCTCACTGACTATAACTTACTCAAACAGGTCATATCACTCCTGCACTACAGTGATACAGAACAAGGGCAGAAGGTCAACCCATCTCCAGGTTATCCACTTGTCTGTTTGACTGTAAGTAAAAAAAAAAACCTGAATGAAAATGAAAATAAGTGTACTCCTTTTACTTAAGATCTTAGAAAATGTCCGTCTTCATTACCTTGGTCATCCTAAAATGAAAATTATCTGATAAATTTAGCTGCGTCCTTGCTTCATGAAAGTGAAAATGACTTTGATCTCAAAAAAGAAAAAGGGCTTACTGTAGAAAATTATATACTTTATGGTGGTGCAGCTGATCATTTAGCTTTGTAGTTAAATGAACACCGACATGGAGATATTTTTGTTTACTTTTCCATAGATGTCAATTAATTTCACCATAGATTTCATGTTTAAGTTACCAGAAATCATATTTTTTGTCCTTTCACTGTTTGAAAACAAACACTTTCACAGCCCTGTGACCTACACTACCCCAACTACCCAACCACAGCCACCCTGTGCAAGGAAGGAGAGATCAACCAAACCATGATGTTGTACCACTGGGAAGTGGCCATGCCTCCAGATGAGGATGGAGTTCTGCCAATGTTTGTCAGGGTCACAGACAAAACACTCTTCACATCAGTTGATAAGAAGCTTCTAGACAGTATATATTTCCGTCCACATTTCCAGGTAATATGACTGAGATAGTCTTAGCAATAAAAAAAATGAAAGGCCAGCAAAAACGTAACCTTTTGTATCAAACAAAATCTATTTTTTCGAATCACAAATTCTTGTGATTTCAGTGATAAAGGAGAGTAATTCTGGAATGATATCAACATTTTTGAAATAAGTAAAGTTCATAATCTTGCTCCACCTCTCAATGCTGTGGAGTTAATTATTATTTGACTGTTCCAAACATTCCCTTAGTAGTATGTAAATTAATGGAATTATAAGAAATCAAGATTTTCATGAGCAATATGTTTAGAAACAATTTTGCTTCTTGTTAAAGTAATCTCCTTTCATTTGCCATGGAGAGGCAAAGTTTGAGGCTCACTTCATCTTTAGTTACCTTTTCATTAAACCCAGCCAGCAGCCTAAAGCCATAGTTTTCTGCTTGCCTGGCTGTGTTCAACATTCATAGTGTACAACTGCATACTCTTTACTATTTTACAGATACATTCTTGATATGTGAAATCTGTCTTTTCTTCTTATCAGGTTCGATGTGTAGCTCAGCCATTACATGAAAATGGAAACCCTGGTATTCCATTAAAGTCCCCACCTGTAACCATTGGACACAGCAATGCCATATGCAAGTCTTCATCCTTGACATCATCTTCATATCCAAGTTATCAAGCTCAGTCCTTTCTGGCAAGTCTGGAGTATGTCAGTCCAGACACATCAGAACACCCCAACACTGTTCACATTTCCGTTCAGGTTTGTGATTTAAGATATTTTTGTATTGTGGGAGCTCTCAATGATCCTTCCTCAGCCAACATAATGTAAAATATTTGCTCTGCCTCAGTCCATTCACCCATGGGGAAAAAACAAAATGTCTCATGACCAAATCAGTTTACATGCTTCCATTGTGGGTTTGACATGTTTTTTTTTCCTCAGACAAACTTTTGTCTTTTATTATGTATTTCTTTCTGTGTGCAGAACACTAAAGTGTTGTATGCTAAATTTTATACTGGTGGTGATAGTTTAAGCTTCCTCTTAATCTGACAGATGTTATATTTACAGCACACATGTCCAGTTGTGACTTTGTGACTACAAATGAAGTGAAACAAAATCTAAAGTTAAATAGAACCAGTACCACTATGAATGATGTTCTGAAAAACGAATTTTTGTATATTTTTGCAGATCCCTCATCAGGATGGAATGCTACCACTCATCTCGACACACCCTCTTCACAACCTGCGCTTTCTGCTGAGTGAACCGGTTTACAGACAGCAACACATCTGTTCTAATATAATCACTCCTGAGGAAAGGGCACCACTTCTGGATCAAGGATTCCTAGGACGTGTTGGCTACACAACGCTGGAAAACACTGTAAATTTGGGTGAGGAGATGCCTTATGGACCAGGATATGACTTCCCTCATCAATTTGATTCAGAGTTGAGAGAGAGACAGACACTTCAACTATACAGACATCTGAACCTCAAGAGTTGTTTGTGGCAGTTTGATGCCTGGTTAGTAATCTTACTGAAAATATGTTTACATGTGTTTTTGTTTTCTCTATGCCTATAAACATTAAGGAATGGTAGCACTTTATATTGTTGATGGCTATATTTAAAATAATAGCCTAGATTAGATTCTGCTTTGACCATGAAACATAGGCTATCTTTTAATTTAAACACTCATCTGCGATCTAATGCTTTTATACATAATATATGATATTATATATATAATATATAATATATATATATATATACTACTTACTTTCTTTCATTCTTAGGTATCATATGACTGAACTGATTGACATGTGTGGAGGTAGAGTGGTCTCAGACTTTCAGGTCAAGGACAAAACAGACACACACTTAACAGTGCGAGTTCCCCTCTATGTGTCTTATGTGTATGCAACAGCTCCCACTGGCTGGGGATCTTTGGAACACCGCACAGAGATGGAGTTTTCATTTTATTATAGGTCAGTGGGGCAAAATAATAATATGTGTTAAAAATGGATTGTGGTATGAGCCTCATTGTCACCTCAGATTATACCTTTTTTGTTTAGCTCTGACATGAAATGTATCTCATTTTAAGACAAAGCGATAAGGCATTTAGAGTTCCTGACAGAAAGAATTAGGTGACTTGATTTGCAATTATTTTCCATTCACAAAATACGACTACATTCCATTAAATGCTAGAGACAATTTTAAATTTCATGATAAACATTAGTTTTAAAACTTAGGAAAAATGTGTGAAAACTTTAATTTTCAAATCATAGTAATGTTGATATTTCAATAACATCAGTAGAGGTATCCAAAAGATAACTTTCTAAGCATATTTATGTGATGCTTTTCCAGTTCAGTGCTTTGGAAGGCTGGTGTTGAAACTGAGAGTCGCCAAGGTGGGAGGCTGCAGGTGGTTCGTATTTTGATCGGAGATGATGGGAAGCTGATGCTGGAATTCAGAACACAAGCCAAATACAGAGGTCAGTATGTCGAACTGATTTGGATGCCATATCTTCAAAGATTGGAAATTAATCATAAACAATGAAGTGTGGACCACTAGAGTGTTCAAACAATTTCCCACCAATATTCCAACTCTGTTTATGAGTATCATAAACACAGGAATCCTGTGCAAGGAATATATATATAATATATATATAATTACTATTTCTGTCTCAAAGCAAATACCATTTAGTTTATGTTTGAAACTATTTGTGGAAACTTAGTGTTTTCTTTTATTTCCTCACAGGCCAGTATGTGATGAATCATCACACTCTTCCTGGAATAGAAAGTCACATCATTGCACCCAAGTCTCTGGCCATCACATTTGATCTCAGACTGGTATGGAGCCAGAGTACATTTGATAGTCCACATCAAGTCTGGCGAGCTACCAGTCAGTACAACCTGAAGGTATAAAGATTAAGATAGAAAATAGGCTAAAATATGGGAAAATGTCCACACTCATCTTCTGATAGAAATTTTCTTCAAAGAATGTTTACAATAAAGTATTAGCAGTTTCTCAGAAAGGAAAACTGCAAAATGCTCCTCGTTCATGATCTTTTATATCATCAGATTAGTAATATGGGGGACAGAAAGATGTCAACTAGTAAGCGGGCACACATAAAACAAAATCAGTATTTCACTACATAGTAATACTAACATTAGAAGCTATAAAAAGAAAATAATCCAACTGTTGTAAGTGAAGTATCAATTGAAATTTCGTCATGCCAAGAATTATGGAAATGTATGTGTGAAAATGTTATATAACATTTGTTTTCTCTTTCAACTATTTTCATTTCCTTCACCAGGATTATACTGGAGTGTATGTGGTTGAGCTAGTCCCATGTTTAGTGCCACCAACTCAAGAATTTGTCCGTTCAGATCCTCTTCCCTGTGCTGCTCAGCAAGTCCAGAGGTTAGCTCATATATTTTCCACTGAAGTAAAATGTTCCCTATTTTAACAGTGTCTATGCCATTATGATTATTTGTTTGTGTTTATGTCATAATTGAAATCAGCATCAGTTCTATAGCCTTTAAACTTCAGTTTTATACGGTAATGCTATAATATTCTTCTCTTCAGTCATAATATGTTTTTCTGAAACCAACACAATATTTAATCAGATCTCCAACCCCTATAATTTATCTCTGCATTTATTACCCATTTTTTAGGTTCCAAGTTCCTGTTTCCTTCCAACAAACCAATCGGCCAGTGCCTGTCACCTACTCCCTCAATACAGATTTCCAGCTCAGTAATAATGAAAAAATGTTCCTCCTGGATCCTGCTACCCCTGGCATGGCAGCAGAGGACTGGGACTTCAATGGGGCCTTCTCCAGAGGTAATATTTAGTCTAATACTTTGAAATGATAGATTAATCATAGTTTATCATGAAAGATCTAGAAACATGAAAGGTGATTATGAGAGTAATTTACTTAATAGATAATAATAATAATAATATAGTACATTTATTAAGCGCCTATGCAAAGCCCCAAGGCGCCTTACAATAACACATTCAT